>JANJYJ010000399.1:0-257844 GCA_033220585.1 Dipteronia sinensis
GATTAATTATTTGTTCAGAATTCTCTGTTTTTTTTGTGGGTTTTGGTTTGTTTGGGTGTTCTGTTTCTCGTGGCTTCCACTTTTGTTGGTGTTTGCAGCCTGACCTTTCGTGGCTTTTGTAATATATGTTGTTAAAAAAAAAACTTATTTGGTATCATTGTTTACAGCAAAATGGTTAGGTTGCTAGTATGGATAAATATATTGGTTAAATCCTATCAATCCCTTTTATTAAAATTTCATATTGAACATTCAAATATACAAATTCAGAGTATTCTCAAAATTCAAAGTATTCTACTGCTTGACAGCTCAAATACCAACAACTGCAATACAAGGAATGGATTAGGAATATAAATTTTATTTTTACACAATTTTATTTAATTTCTTGTACATTAGTGATATTTGAACTTGTACTTCAACAAGTGAGAGATACTTATTATCACTATCAGGATAT
Source organism: Dipteronia sinensis (assembly GCA_033220585.1). Classification (NCBI taxonomy): domain Eukaryota; kingdom Viridiplantae; phylum Streptophyta; class Magnoliopsida; order Sapindales; family Sapindaceae; genus Dipteronia; species Dipteronia sinensis. The sequence goes on from JANJYJ010000399.1 coordinate 452, forward strand.
GCCAACAAACACTTATTTCTTGCGACCACTTGTTACTCACACTTATATGATGGAAAATGTAGCTAGGAACTTGGAAGGTGGATAGAAGACAATTATTTTTTAAAAAAAATAAAAAATTGATTATAAAAGAAACTTATTATAGTTTTAAGGAGTGTAAATACTATCACTCAAAAAATTAATAATTTAGGGATCTTTATTTTTGGGGGTCCTAGACCACATTACCTCACTCACTAGGCTCCCCTTATGGCCAGCCCTATTAATGTTAATGCATGGATGTATGTGAAACAGACAAATGCTTTAATTTAAAACATGAACATACATGCATAGATAGATGGGTTCTTGCCATCCATCTATGCATGCATGTTGAGTTAAAAAGAAAGATGTTTTTGAACTTAATTTGAGTCTTTGTTTCTTGTACCGTTTCATCATATGCGGTTAGAGGTGTCCACGGTTTGGTTAAACTGTGTGTACAAAACCGAAACCAACCATCCATAACCGAAACCGAAACCGTAACCGAAACCGCCGGTTACGAAATCGGTTGGAAATCGGTTGGAAACCGGTTTCGAGCCGGTTCGGTTACGGTTAGGGATGTCCCAAAACCGCCCAAAACCAGCGGTTTGGGGCGGTTTTTTTATATATAAAAAATCAACCAATAGAAGACAAAAAACAAAAAAAAACAATAAAAACCGAAACCGAAACCGAAACCGCCCAAAACCGGCGGTTTGGGACGATTTTGGGCGGTTTATATATTAAAAAAAAATCTAACAAATAGAAAAGTGACACGTGGCCACAAAAATTGAAAAAAAAAAATATAAACCGAAACCGAAACCGAACCGAAACCGAAAACCAAACTGGTTTTCTTGGTTCAGTTACGGTTTGGGTGGCCACGGAACCGAAACCGGCCGTTTCGAAACCGAAACCGCCCCGAAACCGAACCGTGGCCACCATTATATGCGGTGGTCTGTGGAGATTATGGCTCGTTTGAATAATGTATTTCACAAAAACTGTAGTGTTTAGAAGAGCTTTTGAGACTTTAAACATTTTAAAATATATCTCAATTACAATATATCCATAATACCTTAATTGGAATAAATTGTAAATAATATAGGTAATAAAATTTATATTTATATGTTTTTTAATTAAAATAATTGATTAATTATTTGTTCAGAATGCTCTGTTTTTTAATGTGGGTTTTGGTTGGTTTGTGTGTTCTGTATCTCGTGGCTTCCACTTTTGTTGGTGTTTGCAGCATGCCCTTTCGCGGGTTTTGTAATATATGCTGTTAAAAAGAACTTATTCGGTATTGTTGTTTACAGCAAAATTGTCTGGTTACTGGTATGGATAAATATATTGATTAAATCCTATCAATCCACTTTAATAAAATTTCATATTGAACATTCAAATATGCAAATTTAGAGTATTCTCAAAATTCAAAGTATTCTACTGCTTGACAGCTCAAATATCAACAACTGCAATACAAGGAATGAATTAGGAATATAAATTTTATTTTTACACAATTTTATTTAATTTCTTTTACGTTAGCGATATTTGAACTTGTATTTAACAAGTGAGAGATATGATTATTATAATTATCAGTATCAGGTTATGCCTACAAACACTTATTTCATGCGACCACTTCTTACTCACTTTTATAATGGAAAATGTGGCTAGGAACTTAGAAGGTGGATAGAAGAGATTTAAAAAAAAAATTGATTATAGAAGGAACTTATTGAAATTTTTAAGGTGTGTAAATATTACAGTCAAAAAAATAATAATTTGGGGATATTTATTTTTGGGGTTCCTAGACCACATTACCTCACTGGGTTCCTCCTAGGGCCAGCCCTATTAATGCTAATGCATGGATGTAGGTGAAACGAATGTGTGCGAGGAACCAGCTAGATGCCTTAATTTAATACACAAACGTACCTGCATAGATAGATGGGTTATTTCCATCAATTGTACTCAAACCCCAGTGGGAGAAAAATCTCTGGTGGCATGGATCCGGCAGAAATGACCGGAAGTGTCCCATCTAAAGCATTTGGATCAGGATCTTCCAATCAAGCATAGTGATGCAGACGAAAATTCAACACAGACAAGAGTCGATAAATGGTAGGATAAATGATTCGGATCCGTTGATTCGCGCACGAATACCGGAAACGAACCCTACTATTAATCTGTTGATCCTCGTACGGATACCAGAATAATAGGTTTCAAATTCGTTGACCCACGTGAAGGTACCAAAAATGGATAAAAAATAGATGCTCTCTCTCAAATTTTTATTAATCATCAAAAACTCCAATCCCTGTTAGGGTACATCATCTTTAAATAGGAAAAATAAAATCCTAAAAGAAACCTAAAATAACTAGTAAAGCAATAAAATTATCAATTTCCTTATAAAAGGGATAATTGAGATAACACTGGAAATTAAAAATACTAGAACTCTAAAACATTAAAAACCTATCTAATAAGGAAATAAGATTTGATTTAATAAAATCAAATTATAAAATAAGTAACTACCTAATTAGATACATAATAAATGGAAATAAAATAATATCTATTAACTATAGAAATATTTTTGAAATATAAAATCTTCAAGAAAATCTTCAATAATATCTCCTGCATCATTCTCTCCAGGTTGGAGAAAATTCGGCCTCGAATTTTGACTGCTTTGAGGAACAAATAAATTGGAGATGTCGTTGAATGATGAAACATGGAGACATCGTCGAAATAATTCTCAAAAATTGAGTTCCTCCCAAGCTCGTTCTGGAACAAATCTTCATCGAAAACAGGTGGCTTATTGAAATTGACGATAACAGGTTCCGTCACATATTCCTCATCGAAAATTGGCGGCTTATCGAAGTCAACGATAACCGGGTCCGACACATAATCGTCATCGAAAAACAATGAATGGTATGAGGAAATTTTGTTTTGGGGATTCATGGGATTTTTTTTTGGAGAAATACGGAAGGTGAATATCTAATGGAGATAGTAGTTTGTTATGGTTTGTGGATGGATGAGCCTAGCACAACGGTAGACTCGATGGCTTTGATACCAACTGATGTAGCAGAAAATTCAACGCAAACAACAATCGATAAAAGAAAGGGTAACCGATTCGAATCCGTTGATTCACGCACGAATTCCGGAAACGAACCCTACTATTAATCTGTTGATCCGCACACGGATACCAGAATAATAGGCTTCAAATTCGTTGACCCTTGCAAAGGTACCGAAAATGGATAAAAAGAGATACTCTCTCTAAAATTTTTATTAATCATCAAAAACTCCAATCCTTGTTAGGGTACAGCATCCTTAAATAGGAAAAATAAAATCCTAAAAGAAACCTAAAATAACTAGTAAAGCAATAAAATTATCAATTTCCTTATAAAAGAGATAATTGAAATAACAATGGAAATTAAAAATACTAGAACTCTAAAACATTAAAAACCTATCTAATAAGGAAATAAGATTTAATTCAATAAATTCAAATTATAAAATAAGTAACTACCTAATTCGATACATAATAAATGGAAATAAAATAATACCTATTAACTATAGAAATATTTTTGAAATCTAAAATATTTAAAAATATCTTCAATAATATCTCCTGCATCACAAAGGCCGAAAAAGGTGGTGGCAATGATATTGGAGAAGAATCATTATTCCAAGAGGGTGACCCGGTGGGAAGACAATGCAACACTTCAACAATCTCTGGAGTTGGAGGAGGTGGAGGTAGTCGTCATGTAGATGATGGTAATTCGTCAATAACAAAGAATTCCCTTCCAGAAGATGCACTAAAGAATCCCTTTGAACACCAGAGGGATGAATTGGATACAAAAAATACAATCTCTGGAGTTGAAGGAGGTGGAGGTAGTCGTCATGTAGATGATAGTAATTCGTCAACAACAAAGAATTCCCTTCCAGAAGATGCACTAAGGAATCCCTTTGAACACCAGAGGGATGAACTGGATACAAAAATTACAATCTCTGGAGTTGGAGGAAGTGGAGGCAGTCGTCATGTAGATGATGGCAATTCGTCAACAACAAAGAATTCCCTTCCAGAAGATGCACCAAAGAATCCCTTTGAACACCGGAGGGATGAATTGGATACGAAAAATACAATCTCTAGAGTTGGAGGAGGTGGAGGAGGTGGAGGTAGTCGTCAAGTAGATGATGGTAATTTGTCAACAACAAAGAATTCCCTTCTAGAAAATGCACTAAAGAATCCCTTTGAACACCAGAGAGATGAATTGGATACAAAAAATACAATCTCTGGAGTTGGAGGAGGTGGAGGTAGTCGTGATGTAGACGATGGTAATTCATTAACAACAAAGAATTCACTTCCAAAAGATGCACTGAAGAATCCCTTTGAACACCAGAGGGATGAATTGGATACAAAAAATAATTTTTCTACTTCAGATACAGTGGTTGCTCCAATATCTCAAAGGGATGATTCTGTTCAAAGCATAAGAAGGTCGGCATCAATTTCTAAAATCTGTTAAGGATTTGAACCGATGATCGCGGAAGCGTCATACCTAATGTACGCCCATAACTCATAGCAATTAATAACGTCAATAGCAGAAAAAATAAGATAAGAGAAAATAAACCAATCATAACACAAGATATACGTAGAAAACCCAAATCGGGTAAAAAACCACGGGCCGTCAGGACGACAGAGAAAGTTTCACTTATGATAAATTGTTACAACCATTTACTCCAGGATTCTCTCTCATACCTTAACCCCAAACCATTCTCACAACGCTCACAAGATCCTCACCAAGAACCCCCCAATATCCCCTAGGTCTCCCCTGAATATCACCAACGGATCTCTAACTTGATCCACTGATATTCCCTTAGATCCCTCCCCGGATATTCCCTTGAGTCTCTCACCCGGATCTCACTACTCTCTGATGTTACATGGTGTTTCTTGACTCCACACCAAATAACCTAATTACAAGGTCTATTTATACTAGCTATAGGGAGTTTAAGATAAAAGGAAATCCTACTCCTAAACATACAAGAATTACTTGTTCCACATAAATACTATTTCCTATTTATGACAAGTCTTCTTGTAAGTAGAAATCTTTTCCTTCAAGCATAAGACTTTCCTATTCTTCATGAAGACAAACTCTTTTTCTTTTTCCAATAAGCACAAGAACTTTCAAGAAGAAAACCTTTCATTTTTCGCGCAACATTCATGATCTGAGCAAAATCCGCTATTACCGCGGTCTAGGTCGCGGTGTGCACCCCGCTCCCTACACCGCGGAAAAACCACTGAAGTCCACCGCTCAGAATACCGCGGTTGGTGCCTTTGCCTCCACCGCAGTCTACACCGCGCTATACATACTGGAATTGACAGCTCTCTGTGCCGCGATCCATGCGCTTGTCCGCATCGCGATCCACGCCGCGGTTTCTTTCAGAATCCGTTTCTTCAGTTCTTCTTCGGTCTTCAAGCTCCCTCAAACACCAACTATAACTTCCAAACGTATCCCACGTCTCCAGGAAATTCCAACATCAGTTGAGTCTCGTTTGGTTCACATTGGGTTCACTTGAGAATACGAGCCAAAACCTAACAATTCTCCCCTTTTGCTTGAATTCTCAAGTCCTTTTTCCACAACCACAATTCTCCATACCGAGAATCACCATACCTCACCACAAGGTATAACCACTTAGGAACGAACCATCCTAAGATTTTTTTTCTTTCTATTTTTTATGTTCGTTGTTCCGGCACCATGTCGAAAATAACCTGCTGAAATTGTGGTGCAACTCCTCACGTCAGATTACCAGCGAGTTCGTCAGCCATCGACATCTTTGTCCATCATACACCTTGCATCACCTTCTGACCAATGCCTTGTGCACAATTATGGACAACTAGCAGCAACATATCCTCTTCCATGGCCAGTGGGGAAAACTGCCAAAAGGATAACCATGTCCTTACATCACCCAACCCTGTGAAAAACCTTTTGTCCTTGCATCACATACATGGTGAAAGACTTGCTACTAGAACAGGGAGTGCTTTGCCGGATAAGCCCCACACCACATCAGAGACTTCGAGCGTTCCTCCTCCTTCCTTTTTTTTTATTATCACATTCAGGAGTTTTTTTTTAATCACCTTGTGTAATCCAGATTGGACCTCCATGACTTGTACCTGCCACCACAAGCCAAAATTCTCTTCCATCTATATTCCCCTTTTCATCAAACCCTACTGAGTTCGAAACCGAAACCAAAATTAGGCAACCATCATCATCATCCCAATACCACCAAGTCCTCCATACGATCTCCCGTAAAGACTTGAAAAAAACGCCATCGACAAACCATGAAGCTCTGATACCAATTGTTAAGGATTTGAACCGATGATCGCGGAAGCGTCATACCTAATATACGCCCATAACTCATAGCAATTAATAACATCAATAGCAGAAAAAATGAGATAAGAGAAAATAAACCAATCACAATACAAGATATACGTGGAAAACCCAAATCGGATAAAAAACCACGGGCCGTCAGGACGACAGAGAAAGTTTCACTCACTACAAGAAAAAGTGTCATTTCCGAGCGCTAAATATGGTCGGAAAATGTCAAAAAGTCGTCGAAAATGTGTATTTCCGATGGGAAATGGTCGTCGGTCTCCATCGAAAATGATATCGTGGGAAATAATCCTTTTTAACGAGCCATCGGAAATACCAACATTTCTGAGGGCTGAATAGTTGGAAATAAAGGAGCTATGCCGTCGCAAAAATGTTATAGAAACCAAGTTAGGGAATCATTTACGATGGTATTTGTTGTCAAACATAACTTAATACCGATGGAGATAGTGGTCGGAAATAATATATATACTACCAAGGAGCATTGTGGCCGGAAATAATGTTTTCCCAACGAAACGTATGGTTAGGAATAATATATTTCCAAAGGATGCAACAGTCAATAATAATGTATTTGTGATGAATGTAACGGTCAGTATTTCTGAGTGAGACTGTCAAAAATAATTTATTTTCAATGAGTATGAAAGTCAGAAATAATATATTTCCAAGGACTACAATGGTTGGAAATAGTAGGGGTGGGCGTTTAATGGATCGGTTCACTTTTGGAGTGAACCGATAAAAAATCGATAATGTTCGGTTTTGGAAAAAGTGAACCGATCCGATCAACTTAACAATTATGAACCGATCAAAAACCGATTAAATTTGACCGGTTCGGTTCGGTTCGGTTTTTTCGGTTTTGGGCCAATTGGACCAAATTTTTGGGTTTTAATTAGTACACATATTTTCATATTTTAATCTTTTTGGGCCTTTGACCAAATTAAATTATGGGTTTGAACAAATTATTATACTAGTTTAAAATAATATTCATAATAAAAAACTAAGAAAAAAATATGATGTGACACACTTTCATAGTTTTATAGTTTCATGGACTATTAAACATTAAAACTAAGGTTATATATATATATAAATATATATATATATATATATATATATATGTATATATAAATATATATATATGTATATATATATATTTTGGATCTCGGTTCGGTTTTCCGGTTTGGGATAACGAACCGGAAAAAAAACCGATCCAATCTGTTTTCAAAAAAATGAACCGAACCGAATCGGTCAACATAAGAAAACTAGAAAAAAAACCGATTGGATCGGTTCGGTTCATCGGTTCGGTTCGGTTTATTGGTTTTTTGCCCACCCCTAGGAAATAGTGTATTTCTAAGAACCACACCAACCGGAAATATTGTATTTACAAGCAACACTATGGTCAAAAATACCATATTTCTGATGAGCCCCACGGTAAAAAATAATTTATTTTTTCTTTTAATTTTTAATTTATTTTTTCTTTTAATTTTTAATTAATTTAACTCATTAAAAAAATTAAATTTTAAATTAATTAAAATTTAAAAACTGCACAATATTACAATTAATTCAACATATTTCGAAAATATACAAATTACATTATCCAATATTACAAATAACAAAAATACATAATATAAACTTCTTTACGCATCTAGGAATCTTCTTTCAAGATGCAAGAATCTTCTTTTGTTTTTTGGAAGCCTAAATTCACCATTAATTTCTTTGTAGCACAAATTCTGCAAAAAAGAATAAAGAAAAATAATTAACTTCACAAAATAACTAAAATACATATTACATAAATTAAATATATGATAAAAATTTATATACACTAGTTGATTGCTACTAACAAATCCTATTACAAATTATACCAAAATCTATTGAATCAAAAAATTAATTGATATACTTCTAGTAACTCTAATTTCCCTAAATGAAAAACACAAAAAAAAATTTACAATTTAATTAAAATGAAATTAATATCAAGCATTGTCTTATACATAAATATTTGTTGGGTTGGGTCAGGTGCAATTGCTTCCATTAACAGTTAACAGATCAAAAACTAAACAAAGTAAACAATTTTCGAACCTTGGCAAAAAATAACAAAAATCAAGTATATACTGATGTCACAGCTACGATTGCTAAATGAGAATCATTTCAGCAATCATACCATCTTAAAGACATTAACAAGCAAAGTAGAGAATTTTAAACTATTTAATATACAGATCAAAATGTTAACTTGTGGTCACTAAGGTAAGCTCCTTCCACACAAAATTCAACAATCAGTATATGTCTATTGACAAACTTCAACAAAGTGTTTTAACCAATTAGGACAAATAAAAAACTTTCTGCCTGATATAAATTTGATGTAAATGTCTTCTACACATAACTATAACAAAATAGTTTAACTAAATTTTTCATCATTTTCAACCTCTTTATAACTTAAATAAATTTGAACTCAACTTGCTGTCTATAAAAATCTAAATATCAACAGCGAATTTCAAGTTTCTTGCTCTGCTATCAAGTTAATAACTCTTCAATTAATCAATCTACCAAAAGCAAAATACATATTCTTGAAACAAAAATCAGATTCATATAAATTTCAAAAATTTCACACTAATAACAAAAGAGTGCACATACTCTGGAGCAAGAAAGAACGGCACGGGCTCCCTACAAAAAGTGAGATTAGGAATTCCAGGCAAATTACAGCTTATACTAATATAAACCGATTTGCTTTCCTTCAAAGCAGTAGATATCGTTGTGTCAATAAGCTCATGTGCATCATCCAGGTTGTTCACTACAGCCTGTTTACAAAATCACCACCACCAACACCAAGACCATCATCAATACATCAAATTAACATGACAAATGTTACATTTGCACAACAATCACTACCACCACCACCAATACATCAAATTAACATCAAAATATTACACTTTCACAACAATCAATCACTTGAAATCATATATACAGTCATACAGACAATTAATTACCTGGGTACAAGTGATTGTTTGAAAGCAACGAATCTCATGTGTAAAATCAGACAACCCAAGATTATATTATTCCCATAATCATTAGAATTAGGCCCACCAACTATACATATAACAGGCAACTTCTCACTGTAAGCACCAGCAATGGCGTTGAGAACACTAAGACCACCAACAGTGAACGTGACGACACAAGCCCTGAAATTGGTTTGCAGATCCAGAAACTTGTGAATCAAATGTACATTTGCAATGAAATCCTAGTAGTTCTCCTGGGAATTGGTTGTAGATCCAGAAACTTGTGAAAAGGAAAGAAAACCCTAACTTAAAATACAAAAACTAAACCCAATGTGCAAAATGAAAATACCTTAGCAAATTGCTGCCACAAAAGAAATTAAACTTTTCAAATCTCAAAGTCAAACTAGATAGCAAAACAGGTAATGACAAAGTAAATATAGCGTAGATAAAAATCATCAATAGTATCACGCAATTGTTACTCACCAACTTAAAATCCAAGCGCTGAATAATTTGATTTCCCAGAAAGAGACAAAAATAACATAGAACATGTATCTAAAACATTTCAGAAAAAATAACAAAAACTATGTAAACAATTACAATTGAAATGAAAAAAATAAGAATAAAATACCAAAAATCAACAGAAAATAAACTAAAATTGAAGATAAATATTAAATTAGGGATTTGACAAAATTATAAAGCATGAGAGAATCCTTACCCTAACCATTCTTCAATGCGGCCACTTCTCAGTTCGTACCGCACCCTCTACCGCCGAATCGGCAGCGGGACAGTCTACAAGGTCCTCCACCGCCACATCTCTCAGCTCTGCCGGCTCAAGGAGATCTATGACCACCACCGCCACACCTCTCACCATGAGTATTCTGCCCCCCACCAGTTCTCCTGATAAGAAGTAAACAAAATTAGAGAATGGAATCCATTGATGAATTGGGTTAAAATCGATTGAGAGAGAGCAAAAAGAAAACTTAAGGGAAAGATTTTTGACAAAATAGAAGAGAAGAATCGAAGCTGCTCTTGAGTCCTGATAAGCTTAAGGAGAGTAAAGGGTTGGAACCCTAGTGCCAAATATGTAGCGGTAAATTCTCCCGCTTCACTAAATTTTTTTTTTTTTTTTTTATATTTTACTTTATATATATATATAATATTAATAAATGAACTATTATTTTGATAAAAATATATATAAAAAATTAGATATTTTTTAAAATAATGTAAAATTTTAAAAATATGAAATCATATAATTTTTTTTTTATTTAAGAATGTACAAAATGAATGAATACTGTTTTGATTCATCCTATTTTTGGACAAATATTTTACATAGTAGTAAAATGTCTTTTTCGGACACAAATTATGTCGTCTTTGAATGTCCATCAAGGTCAAATGTTCTAAAATCAAAAACCCAAATATATGGAGACGAACTCTAAACTCGGAATTCTTGAAATTGGGTATTTTTATCTACCACCACCTCAACTTCTAGAGTTGGCGTTTTCATATGATCCTCGATTACTGCATCAACATCACACTCATCCTCGAATTTCATGTTGTGCATAATAATGCACATAGTCATTATATCATGTAAAACATGTTTTTGTCAAAAACGTGACGACCCTGCAACAATTACAAACCACGATTAGAGAACTCCAAATGCACGTTCTATATCTTTTCTACATTCTTCTTGTTTCATTACAAACCATGATTAGAGATCAGACGATAACCGTTTGGTTCTTTAAAACTTCGACGACCGATTTGAGGACTTTCCGATGCTTGGTTGACGACGGCACAAAAGACAATCTTGTAGATCGTCTCTTTCTGCTTCTTTTGATGGCGGTGGTGTTACTCAACTCACCAACATAAAATGGGCAGCGAATGACAACGACTCTTCAACTGGGACGGAATCCAGCAGGAATCTGAAACCTTCCATTTCTAAGTCAAAGATACCGGATCTGGAAGAATTCACCACTCTGAGTCCGCTGGTGGTGTTAGTTTTCTCAGATTCGCTACTGATACATATTTTCCAAGAACTAGATACATGTGGTCAAAATTAGTATTGGCGTTCCCGAGGAACAACTATTGTGGTCGGAAAAGATTCATCTTTTCCGAGGAATAGATACATGTGGTCATAAATAGTATTAGCGTTTCCGAGGATCAACTGTTATGGTCAGAAAATATTCATCTTTTCCGATGATTAGATACATGTGGTCAAAAATAATATTGGCATTTCCGATAATCAACCATTGTGGTCGAAAAATATTCATCTTTTCCGAGGGCTAGGTACATGTTGTCAAAAATAGTATTGGCATTTCCGAGGATCAAATATTGTGGTCGGAAAAGATTTTCGAGGATCAAATCTTTTCCGAGAGCTGGATACATGTGGTCAAAAAAAGTATTGGCGCCAATTTCACATTATTTATGACGACTTTAGACACTATTTCTGAGGGTATTTGTTTTGTCGTAAAAAATACATATTATTGTTACACTTCTCAGACGACCTGATTTTTTTCGTTGGAAAAACAATAATAACCGACCATAATTTCACCCCGTCGGGAATAATTGGTCTGAAAAGGCACTTTTTCTTGTAATGACTTATGATAAATTGTTACAACCATTTACTCAAGGATTCTCTCTCATACCTTAACCCCAAACCATTCTCACAACGCTCACAAGATCCTCACCAAGAACCCCCCAATATCCCCTAGGTCTCCCCTGAATATCACCAACGGATCTCTAACTTGATCCACTGATATTCCCTTAGATCCCTCCCCAGATATTCCCTTGGGTCTCTCACCCGGATCTCACTACTCTCTGATGTTACATGGTGTTTCTTGACTCCACACCAAATAACCTACTTACAAGGTCTATTTATACTAGCTATAGGGAGTTTAAGATAAAAGGAAATCCTACTCCTAAACATATAAGAATTACTTGTTCCACATAAATACTATTTCCTATTTATGACAAGTCTTCTTGTAAGTAGAAATCTTTTCCTTCAAGCATAAGACTTTTCTATTCTTCATGAAGACAAACTCTTTTTCCTTTTCCAATAAGCACAAGAACTTTCCAGAAGAAAACCTTTCCTTTTTCGCGCAACATTCATGATCTAGGCAAAATCCGCTATTACCGCGGTTTAGGTCGCGGTGTGCACCTCGCTCCCTACACCGAGGAAAAACCACTGAAGTCCACCGCACAGAATACCGCGGTTGATGCCTTTGCCTCCACCGCAGTCTACACCGCGCTATACATACTGGAATTGACCGCTCCCTATACCGCGATCCCTGCGCTTGTCCGCATCGCGGTCCACCCCGCGGTTTCTTTCAGAATCCGTTTCTTCAGTTCTTCTTCAGTCTTCAAGCTCCCTCAAACACCAACTATAACTTCCAAACGTATCCCACGTCCCCAGGAAGTTCCAACATCAGTTGAGTCTCGTTTGGTTCACATTGGGTTAACTTGAGAATACACACCAAAACCTAACAAAATCTGTAACAACAGATAAATTCTGTCCCAAGTAAAATCTTGAGCTATTTGCTCCTGAAACTGTTTTTGTTTATTGTCTAGTTTCCGTTGGAAGTTCCTTCCATCAAACTCGTACTCTTTTAATTCTGTCACTCCATCCAATATGCACGCATGCATGTTGAGTCAAAAATAAGGATGCTTTTGAATATAATTTGAGTCTAATTAGTCTTGAGTCTTTGTTTCTTGTACTGTTTCATCATCTTCGGTGGTATGCAGAGATCATGGCATGTTTGAATAATATATTTCAGAAGGGCATTTGTGTACATATGAGCTTTTGTGGAGATTGTGGCCTGTTGAAAGTTCCCACCATCAAACACCTACTCTTTTAATTCACCCCATGCAATATGCATGCATGTTGAGTTAAAAATAAGGATGCTTTAGAACTTAATTTGAGTCTTTGTTTCTTGTACCGTTTCATCATCTGCGGTGGTCTATGGAGATTATGGCTCGTTTGAATAATGCATTTCAGAAAAACTTTAGTGTTCAGAAGAGCTTTTGAGACTTTCAACATTTTAAAATATATCTCAATTAGAATATATCCATAATACCTTAATTAGAATAAATTGTAAATAATATAGGTAATAAATTTATATTTATATGTTTTTAAAGTAAAATAATTGATTAATTATTTGTTCAGAATGCTCTGTTTTTTTGTGTGGGTTTTGGTTTGTTTGGGTGTTCTGTTTCTCGTGGCTTCCACTTTTGTTGGTGTTTGCAGCCTGACTTTTCGTGGCTTTTGTAATTTATGTTGTTAAAAAAAAAACTTATTTGGTATCATTGTTTACAGCAAAATAAACAGGTTGCTGGCATAGATAAATATATTGCTTAAATCCTATCAATCCCCTTTAATAAAATTTCATATTGAACATTCAAATATACAAATTTAGAGTATTTTCAAAATTCAAAGTATTCTCCTGCTTGACAGCTCAAATATCAATAACTGCAATACAAGGAATGGATTAGGAATATAAATTTTATTATGATACAATTTTATTTAATTTCTTTTACATTAACGATATTTGAACTTGTACTTCAACAAGTGAGAGATATGATTATTATCACTATCAGGTTATGCCTACAAACACTTATTTCATGCAACCACTTGTTACTCACTTTTATGATGGAAAATGTAGCTAGGAACTTGGAAGGTGTATAGAAGAGATTTTTTTAAAAGAAAAAAAAATTGATTGTAAAAGGAACTTATTATAATTTTAAGGAGTGTAAATATTATCGCTCAAAAAATTAATAATATCGGTATCTTTATTTTTGGGGGTCCTAGACCACATTACCTCACTCACTGGGCTCCCCTTACGGCCAGCCCTATTAATGCGAATGCATGGATGTATGTGAAACAGCCAAATGATTTAATTTAAAACATGAACGTACATGCATAGATAGATGGGTTCTTTCCATCTATCTATGCATGCATGTTGAGTTAAAAAGAAGGAGGTTTTTGAACTTAATTTCAGTCTTTATTTCTTGTAACGTTCCATCATCTACGGTGGTATTTGGTGATTATGGCTCGTTTGAATAATGCATTTCAGAAAAGCTTTAGTGTTTAGAAGAGCTTTTGAGACTTTAAACATTTTACAATATATCTCAATTAGAATATATCCACAATACCTTACTTAGAATAAATTGTAAATAACATAGGTAATAAAATTTATATTTATATGTTTTTTAATTAAAATAATTGATTAATTATTTGTTCAGAATGCTCTGTTTTTTAATGTGGTTTTTGGTTTGTTTGGGTGTTCAGTTTCTCTTGGCTACCACATTTGTTGGTGTTTGCAGCCTGCCCTTTCGTGGTTTTTGTAATATATGCTGTTAAAAAACACTTATTCGGTATCGTTGTTTATAGCAAAATGGTCTGGTTTCTGATATGGATAAATATATTGATTAAATCCTATCAATCCCCTATAATAAAATTTCATATTGAACATTCAAATATACAAATTCAGTGTATTCTCAAAATTCAAAGTATTCTCTTGCTTGACAACACAAATATCAATAACTGCAATACAAGGAATGAATTAGGAATATAAATTTTATTATTACACAATTTTATTTAATTTCTTTTACATTAGCGATATTTGAACTTGTACTTCGACAAATGGGAGATATGATTATTATCACTATCAGGATATGCTTACAGACACTTATTTAATACGACCACTTGTTACTCACGCTTGTATGATCGAAAATGTAGCTAGGAACTTGGAAGGTGGATAGAAGTGAATATTTTTAAAAAAATAAAAAAATTGATTATAAAAAAAACTTATTGTACTTTTAAGGAGTGTAAATATTATCACTCAAAAAATTAATAATTTAGGGATCTTTATTTTTGGGGGTCCTAGACCAAGACCACATTACCTCACACACTAGGCTCCCCTTAGGGCCAGCCCTATTAATGTTAAGGCATGGATGTAGGTGAAACAGACAAATGCTTTAATTTAAACATAAATATATAGATAGATGGGTTCTTGCAATCTATCTATGCATGCATGTTGAGTTAAAAAGAAGGATGTTTTTGAACTTAATTTGAGTCTTTGTTTCTTGTACCGTTTCATTATCTGCGGTGGTCTGTGGAGATTATGGCTCATTAGAATAATGCATTTCACAAAAACTGTAGTGTTTAGAAGAGCTTTTGTGACTTTAAACATTTTAAAATATATCTCAGTTAGAATATATCTATAATACCTTAATTGGAAGAAATTGTAAATAATATAGGTAATAAAATTTATATGAAAATGTTTTTTAATTAAAATAATTGATTAATTATTTGTTCAGAATGCTCTGTTTTTTAATGTGGGTTTTGGTTTGTTTGGGTGTTCAATTTCTCTTGGCTACCACTTTTGTTGGTGTTTGCAGCCTGCCCTTTCATGGTTTTTGTATTACATGCTGTTAAAAAAAACTTAATCGGTATCGTTGTTTATAGCAAAATTGGTATGGTTGCTGGTATGGATAAATATATTGATTAAATCCTATCAATCCCCTATAATAAAATTTCATATTAAACATTCAAATATGCAAATTCAGAGTATTCTCAAAATTCAAAGTATTCTACTGCTTGACAGCTCAAATATCAACAACTGCAATACAAGTAATGGATTAGGAATATAAAATTTATTTTTACACAATTTTATTTAATTTCTTTTACGTTAGCGATATTTGAACTTGTACTTCAACAAGTGAGAGATATGATTATTATAATTATCAGTATCAGGTTATGCATACAAACACTTATTTCATGCGACCACTTCTTACTCACTCTTATGATGGAAAATGTGGCTAGGAACTTAGACGGTGGATAGAGGAGATTTAAAAAAAAAATTGATTATAGAAGGAACTTATTAGAATTTTTAAGGTGTGTAAATATTATCAGTCAAAAAAATAATAATTTGGGGATATTTATTTTTGGGGGTCCTAGACCACATTACCTCACTGGGTTCCTCCTAGGGCCATCCCTATTAATGCTAATGCATGGATGTAGGTGAAACGAATGTGTGCGAGGAACCAGCTAGATGCCTTAATTTAATACACAAACGTACCTGCATAGATAGATGTGTTCTTTCCATCAATTGTACTCAAACCCCAGTGGGAGAAAAATCTCTGGAGGCATGGATCCGGCAGAAATTACCGGAAGTGTCCCTTCTAAAGCGTTTGGATCAGGATCTTCCAATCAAGCAAAGGCAGAAAAAGGTGGTGGCAATGATATTGGAGAAGAATCATTATTCCAGGAGGGTGACCCGGCGGGAAGACAATGCAACACTTCAACAATCTCTGGAGTTGGAGGAGGTGGAGGTAGTCGTCATGTAGATGATGGTAATTCGTCAATAACAAAGAATTCCCTTCCAGAAGATGCACTAAAGAATCCCTTTGAACACCAGAGGGATGAATTGGATACAAAAAATACAATCTCTGGAGTTGAAGGAGGTGGAGGTAGTCGTCATGTAGATGATGGTATTTCGTCAACAACAAAGAATTCCCTTCCAGAAGATGCACTAAGGAATCCCTTTGAACACCGGAGGGATGAACTGGATACAAAAATTACAATCTCTGGAGTTGGAGGAAGTGGAGGTAGTCGTCATGTAGATGATGGCAATTCGTCAACAACAAAGAATTCCCTTCCAGAAGATGCACTAAAGAATCCCTTTGAACACCGGAGGGATGAATTGGATACGAAAAATACAATCTCTGGAGTTGGAGGAGGTGGAGGTAGTCGTCAAGTAGATGATGGTAATTTGTCAACAACAAAGAATTCCCTTCCAGAAAATGCACTAAAGAATCCCTTTGAACACCAGAGAGATGAATTGGATACAAAAAATACAATCTCTGGAGTTGGAGGAGGTGGAGGTAGTCGTGATGTAGACGATGGTAATTCATCAACAACACAGAATTCACTTCCAAAAGATGCCCTGAAGAATCCCTTTGAACACCAGAGGGATGAATTGGATACAAAAAATAATTTTTCTACTTCAGATACAGTGGTTGCTCCAATATCTCAAAGGGATGATTCTGTTGACAAAGCACAAGAAGGTCGGCATCAATTTCAACGCGGAGCAAATGAATTCTGTCCCAAGTAAAATCTGTAACAGCAGATAAATTCTGTCCCAAGTAAACTCTTGAGCTATTTGCCCCTGAAACTGTTTTTGAT
The DNA here is from genome assembly GCA_033220585.1 of Dipteronia sinensis. Taxonomy (NCBI): domain Eukaryota; kingdom Viridiplantae; phylum Streptophyta; class Magnoliopsida; order Sapindales; family Sapindaceae; genus Dipteronia; species Dipteronia sinensis. Next base: position 17,977 of record JANJYJ010000399.1, read on the forward strand.
TATTGTCTAGTTTCTGTTGGAAGTTCCTTCCATCAAACTCGTACTCTTTCAATTCTGTCACTCCATGCAATATGCATGCATGCATGTTGAGTCAAAAATAAGGATGCTTTTGAATATAATTTGAGTCTAATTAGTCTTGAGTCTTTGTTTCTTGTACTGTTTCATCATCTTCGGTGGTATGCAGAGATCATGGCATGTTTGAATAATATATTTCAGAAGGGCATTTGTGTTCATAGGAGCTTTTGTGGAGATTGTGGCCTGTTGAAAGTTCCCACCATCAAACACCTACTCTTTTAATTCACCCCATGCAATATGCATGCATGTTGAGTTAAAAATAAGGATGCTTTAGAACTTAATTTGAGTCTTTGTTTCTTGTACCGTTTCATCATCTGCGCTGGTCTGTGGAGATTATGACTCGTTTGAATAATGCATTTCAGAAAAGCTTTAGTGTTTAGAAGAGCTTTTGAGAATTTAAACATTTTACAATATATCTCAATTAGAATATATCCACAGTACCTTAATTAGAATAAATTGTAAATATCGTAGATAGTAAAATTTGTATTTATATGTTTTTTAATAAAAATAATTGATTAATTATTTGTTCAGAATGCTCTGTTTTTTAATGTGGGTTTTGGTTTGTTTGGGTGTTCTGTTTCTCGTGGCTACCACTTTTGTTGGTGTTTGCAGCCTGCCCTTTCGTGGTTTTTGTAATAAATGCTGTTAAAAAAAACTTATTCTGTATCGTTATTTATAGCAAAATGGTCTGGTTGCTGATATGGATAAATATATTGATTAAATCCTATCAATCCCTATAATAAAATTTCATATTGAACATTCAGATATACAAATTCAGAGTATTCTCAAAATTCAAAGTATTCTCTTGCTTGACAACACAAATATCAATAATTGCAATACAAGGAATAAATTAGAAATATAAATTTTATTATTACACAATTTTATTTAATTTCTTTTACATTAGCGATATTTGAACTTGTACTTCAACAAGTGAGAGATATGATTATTATAATTATCAGTATCAGGATATGCCTACAGACACTTATTTAATACGACCACTTGTTACTCACGCTTATATGATGGAAAATGTAGCTAGGAACTTGGAAGGTGGATGAAAGAGAATTTTTTTAAAAAAATAAAAAATTGATTGTAAAAGAAACTTATTATAGTTTTAATGAGTGTAAATATATCACTCAAAAAATTAATAATTTGGGTATCTTTATTTTTGAGGGTCCTAGACCACATTACCTCACTCACTGGGCTCCTCTTAGGGTCAGCCCTATTAATGCGAATGCATGGATGTATGTGAAACAGCCAAATGCTTTAATTTAAAACATGAACGTACATGCATAGATAGATGAGTTCTTTCCATCTATCTATGCATGCATGTTGAGTTAAAAAGAAGGAGGTTTTTGAACTTAATTTCAGTCTTTATTTCTTGTACCGTTCCATCATCTACGGTGGTATTTGGTGATTATGGCTCGTTTGAATAATGCATTTCAGAAAAGCTTTAGTGTTTAGAAGAGCTTTTGAGACTTTAAACATTTTACAATATATCTCAATTAGAATATATCCACAATACCTTAATTAGAATAAATTGTAAATAACATAGGTAATAAAATTTATATTTATATGTTTTTTAATTAAAATAATTGATTAATTATTTGTTCAGAATGCTCTGTTTTTTAATGTGGTTTTTGGTTTGTTTGGGTGTTCAGTTTCTCTTGGCTACCACATTTGTTGGTGTTTGCAGCCTGCCCTTTCGTGGTTTTTGTAATAGATGCTGTTAAAAAACACTTATTCGGTATCGTTGTTTATAGCAAAATGGTCTGGTTTCTGATATGGATAAATATATTGATTAAATCCTATCAATCCCCTATAATAAAATTTCATATTGAACATTCAAATATACAAATTCAGTGTATTCTCAAAATTCAAAGTATTCTCTTGCTTGACAACACAAATATCAATAACTGCAATACAAGGAATGAATTAGGAATATAAATTTTATTATTACACAATTTTATTTAATTTCTTTTACATTAGCGATATTTGAACTTGTACTTCGACAAATGGGAGATATGATTATTATCACTATCAGGATATGCTTACAGACACTTATTTAATACGACCACTTGTTACTCACGCTTGTATGATCGAAAATGTAGCTAGGAACTTGGAAGGTGGATAGAAGTGAATATTTTAAAAAAAATAAAAAAATTGATTATAAAAGAAACTTATTGTACTTTTAAGGAGTGTAAATATTATCACTCAAAAAATTAATAATTTAGGGATCTTTATTTTTGGGGGTCCTAGACCAAGACCACATTACCTCACACACTAGGCTCCCCTTAGGGCCAGCCCTATTAATGTTAATGCAAGGATGTAGGTGAAACAGACAAATGCTTTAATTTAAAACATGAAAATACATGCATAGATAGATGGGTTCTTGCAATCTATCTATGCATGCATGTTGAGTTAAAAAGAAGGATCTTTTTGAACTTAATTTGAGTCTTTGTTTCTTGTACCGTTTCATCATCTGCGGTGGTCTGTGGATATTATGTCTCATTCGAATAATGCATTTCACAAAAACTGTAGCGTTTAGAAGAGCTTTTGTGACTTTAAACATTTTAAAATATATATCAATTAGAATATATCTATAATACCTTAATTGGAATAAATTGTAAATAATATAGGTAATAAAATTTATATGTATATGTTTTTTAATTAAAATAATTGATTAATTATTTGTTCAGAATGCTCTGTTTTTTAATGTGGGTTTTGGTTTGTTTGGGTGTTCTGTTTCTCGTGGCTACCACTTTTGTTGGTGTTTGTAGCCTGCCCTTTCGTGGTTTTTGTAATATATGCTGTTAAAAAAAACGTATTTGGTATCGTTGTTTACAGCAAAATGGTCTGGTTGCTGGTATGGATAAATATATTGATTAAATCCTATCAATCCCCTATAATAAAATTTCATATTGAACATTCAAATATGCAAATTCAGAGTATTCTCAAAATTCAAAGTATTGTACTGCTTGACAGCTCAAATATCAACAATCGCAATACAAGGAATGGATTAGGAATATAAATTTTATTTTTACACAATTTTATTTAATATCTTTTACGTTAGCGATATTTGAACTTGTACTTCAACAAGTGAGAGATATGATTATTATAATTATCAGTATCAGGTTATGCGTACAAACACTTATTTCATGCGACCACTTCTTACTCACTCTTATGATGGAAAGTGTGGCCAGGAACTTAGAAGGTGGATAGAAGAGATTTAAAAAAAAAAATTGATTATAGAAGGAACTTATTAGAATTTTTAAGGTGTGTAAATATTATCAGTCAAAAAAATAATAATTTGGGGATATTTATTTTTGGGGGTCCTAGACCACATTACCTCACTCGGTACCTCCTAGGGCCAGCCGTATTAATGCTAATGCATGGATGTAGGTGAAACGAATGTGTGAGAGGAACCAGCTAGATGCCTTAATTTAATACACAAACGTACCTGCATAGATAGATGGGTTCTTTCCATCAATTGTACTCAAACCCCAGTGGGAGAAAAATCTCTGGTTGCATGGATCCGGCAGAAATTACCGGAAGTGTCCCATCTAAAGCGTTTGCATCAGGATCTTCCAATCAAGCAAAGGCCGAAAAAGGTGGTGGCAATGATATTGGAGAAGAATCATTATTCCAGGAGGGTGACCCGGCGGAAAGACAATGCAACACTTCAACAATCTCTGGAGTTGGAGGAGGTGGAGGTAGTCGTCATGTAGATGATGGTAATTCGTCAATAACAAAGAATTCCCTTCCAGAAGATGCACTAAAGAATCCCTTTGAACACCAGAGGGATGAATTGGATACAAAAAATACAATCTCTGGAGTTGAAGGAGGTGGAGGTAGTCGTCATGTAGATGATGGTAATTCGTCAACAACAAAGAATTCCCTTCCAGAAGATGCACTAAGGAATCCCTTTGAACACCGGAGGGATGAACTGGATACAAAAATTACAATCTCTGGAGTTGGAGGAAGTGGAGGTAGTCGTCATGTAGATGATGGCAATTCGTCAACAACAAAGAATTCCCTTCCAGAAGATGCACTAAAGAATCCCTTTGAACACCGGAGGGATGAATTGGATACGAAAAATACAATCTCTGGAGTTGGAGGAGGTGGAGGTAGTCGTCAAGTAGATGATGGTAATTTGTCAACAACAAAGAATTCCCTTTCAGAAAATGCACTAAAGAATCCCTTTGAACACCAGAGAGATGAATTGGATACAAAAAATACAATCTCTGGAGCTGGAGGAGGTGGAGGTAGTCGTGATGTAGACGATGGTAATTCATCAACAATAAAGAATTCACTTCCAAAAGATGCACTGAAGAATCCCTTTGAACACCAGAGGGATGAATTGGATACAAAAAATAATTTTTCTACTTCAGATACCGTGGTTGCTCCAATATCTCAAAGGGATGATTCTGTTGACAAAGCACAAGAAGGTCGGCATCAATTTCAACGCGGAGCAAATGAATTCTGTCCCAAGTAAAATCTGTAACAGCAGATAAATTCTGTCCCAAGTAAACTCTTGAGCTATTTGCCCCTGAAACTGTTTTTGTTTATTGTCTAGTTTCCGTTGGAAGTTCCTTCCATCAAACTCGTACTCTTTCAATTCTGTCACTCCATGCAATATGCATGCATGCATGTTGAGTCAAAAATAAGGATGCTTTTGAATATAATTTGAGTTTAATTAGTCTTGAGTCTTTGTTTCTTGTACTGTTTCATCATCTTCGGTGGTATGCAGAGATCATGGCATGTTTGAATAATATATTTCAGAAGGGCATTTGTGTTCATAGGAGCTTTGGTGGAGATTGTGGCCGGTTGAAGTTCCCTCCATCAAACACCTACTCTTTTAATTCACCCCATGCAATATGCATGCATGTTGAGTTAAAAATAAGGATGCTTTAGAACTTAATTTGAGTCTTTGTTTCTTGTCTGTTTCATCATCTGCGCTGGTCTGTGGAGATTATAGCTCGTTTGAATAATGCATTTCAGAAAAACTTTAGTGTTCAGAAGAGCTTTTAAGACTTTAAAGATTCTAAAATATATCTCAATTAGAATATATCCATCAAACCTTAATTAGAATAAATTGTAAATAATATAGGTAATAAAATTTATATTTATATGTTTTTTAATTAAAATAATTGATTAATTATTTGTTCAGAATGCTCTGTTTTTTAATGTGGGTTTTGGTTTGTTTGGGTGTTCTGTTTCTCGTGGCTACCACTTTTGTTGGTGTTTGCAGCCTGCCCTTTCGTGGTTTTTGTAATATATGCTGTTGAAAAAAAACTTATTCAGTATCGTTGTTTATAGCAAAATGGACAGGTTGTTGGTATGGATAAATATATTGGTTAAATCCTATCAGCCCCCTTTAATAAAATTTCATATTGAACATTCAAATATACAAATTCAGTGTATTCTCAAAATTCAAAGTATTCTCCTACTTGACAGCTCAAATATCAATAACTGCAATACAAGGAATGGATTAGGAATATAAATTTTCTTATTACACAATTTTATTTAATTTCTTTTACATTAGCGATATTTGAACTTGTACTTCCACGAGTGAGAGATATGATTATTATCACTATCAGGATATGCCTACAGACACTTATTTAAGATGACCATTTGTTACTCACGCTTATATGATGGAAAATGTAGCTAGGAACTTGGAAGGTGGATAGAAGTGAATATTTTTAAAAAAATAAAAAAATTGTTTGTAAAAGAAACTTATTATTGTTTTAAGGAGTGTAAATATTATCACTCAAAAAATTAATAATTTGGGTATCTTTATTTTTGGGGGTCCTAGACCACATTACCTCAATCACTGGGCTCCTCTTAGGGTCAGCCCTATTAATGCGAATGCATGGATGTAGGTGAAACAGCCAAATGCTTTAATTTAAAACATGAACGTACATGCATAGATATATAGGTTCTTTCCATCTATCTATGCATGCATGTTGAGTTAAAAAGAAGGAGGTTTTTGAACTTAATTTCAGTCTTTATTTCTTGTACCGTTTCATCATCAACTGTTATCTTTGGTGATTATGGCTCGTTTGAATAATGCATTTCAGAAAAGCTTTAGTGTTTAGAAAAGCTTTTGAGACTTTGAACATTTTATAATATATCTCAATTAGAATATATCCGCAATACCTTAATTGGAATAAATTGTAAATAATATAGGTAATAAAATTTATATGTATATGTTTTTTAATTAAAATAATTGATTAATTATTTGTTCAGAATGCTCTGTTTTTTAATGTGGGTTTTGGTTTGTTTGGGTGTTCTGTTTCTCATGGCTACCACTTTTGTTGGTGTTTGCAGCCTGCCCTTTTGTGGTTTTTATAATATATGCTGTTAAAAAAAACTTATTCGGTATCGTTGTTTACAGCAAAATGGTCTGGTTACTGGTATGGATAAATATATTGATTAAATCCTATCAATTCCCTATAATAAAATTTCATATTGAACATTCAAATATACAAATTCAGTGTATTCTCAAAATTCAAAGTATTCTCTTGCTTGACAACACAAATATCAATAACTGCAATACAAGGAATGAATTAGGAATATTAATTTTATTATTACACAATTTTATTTAATTTCTTTTATATTAGCGATATTTGAACTTGTACTTCAACAAGTGAGAGATATGATTATTATCACTATCAGGTTATGCCTACAAACACTTATTTCATGCAACCACTTGTTACTCACTTTTATGATGGAAAATGTAGCTAGGAACTTGGAAGGTGGATAGAAGAGATTTTTTTAAAAGAAAAAAAAATTGATTGTAAAAGGAACTTATTATAGTTTTAAGGAGTGTAAATATTATCACTCAAAAAATTAATAATTTAGGGATCTTTATTTTTAGAGGCCCTAGACCACATTACCTCACACACTAGGCTCCCCTTAGGGCCAGCCCTATTAATGTTAATGCAAGGATGTAGGTGAAACATACAAATGCTTTAATTTAAAACATGAACATACATGCATAGATAGATGGGTTCTTGCAATCTATCTATGCATGCATGTTGAGTTAAAAAGAAGGATGTTTTTGAACTTAATTTGAGTCTTTGTTTCTTGTACTGTTTCATTATCTGCGGTGGTCTGTGGATATTATGGCTCATTCGAATAATGCATTTCACAAAAACTGTAGTGTTTAGAAGAGCTTTTGTGACTTTAAAAATTTTAAAATATATCTCAATTAGAATATATCCATAATACCTTAATTGGAATAAATTGTAAATAATATAGGTAATAAAATTTATATGTATATGTTTTTTAATTAAAATAATTGATTAAATATTTGTTCAGAATGCTCTGTTTTTTAATGTAGGTTTTGGTTTGTTTGGGTGTTCTGTTTCTCATGGCTACCACTTTTGTTGGTGTTTGCAGACTGCCCTTTCGTGGTTTTTATAATATATGCTGTTAAAAAAAACTTATTCGGTATCGTTGTTTACAGCAAAATGGTCTGGTTGCTGGTATGGATAAATATATTGATTAAATCCTATCAATCCCCTATAATAAAATTTCATATTGAACATTCAAATATGCAAATTCAGAGTATTCTCAAAATTCAAAGTATTCTACTGCTTGACAGCTCAAATATCAACAACTGCAATACAAGGAATGGATTAGGAATATAAATTTTATTTTTACACAATTTTATTTAATTTCTTTTACGTTAGCGATATTTGAACTTATACTTCAACAAGTGAGAGATATGATTATTATAATTATCAGTATCAGGTTATGCGTACAAACACTTATTTCGTGCGACCACTTCTTACTCACTCTTATGATGGAAAATGTGGCTAGGAACTTAGAAGGTGGATAGAAGAGATTTAAAAAAAAAAATCGATTATAGAAGGAACTTATTAGAATTTTTAAGGTGTGTAAATATTATCAGTCAAAAAAATAATAATTTGGGGATATTTATTTTTGGGGTGTCCTAGACCACATTACCTAACTGGGTACCTCCTAGGGCCAGCCCTATTAATGCTAATGCATGGATGTAGGTGAAACGAATGTGTGCGAGGAACCAGCTAGATGCCTTAATTTAATACACAAACGTACCTGCATAGATAGATGGGTTCTTTCCATCAATTGTACTCAAACCCCAGTGGGAGAAAAATCTCTGGTGGCATGGATCCGGCAGGAATTACCGGAAGTGTCCCATCTAAAGCGTTTGGATCAGGATCTTCCAATCAAGCAAAGGCCGAAAAAGGTGGTGGCAATGATATTGGAGAAGAATCATTATTCCAGGAGGGTGACCCGGCGGGAAGACAATGCAACACTTCAACAATCTCTGGAGTTGGAGGAGGTGGAGGTAGTCGTCATGTAGATGATGGTAATTCGTCAATAACAAAGAATTCCCTTCCAGAAGATGCACTAAAGAATCCCTTTGAACACCAGAGGGATGAATTGGATACAAAAAATACAATCTCTGGAGTTGAAGGAGGTGGAGGTAGTCGTCATGTAGATGATGGTAATTCGTCAACAACAAAGAATTCCCTTCCAGAAGATGCACTAAGGAATCCCTTTGAACACCGGAGGGATGAACTGGATACAAAAATTACAATCTCTGGAGTTGGAGGAAGTGGAGGTAGTCGTCATGTAGATGATGGCAATTCGTCAACAACAAAGAATTCCCTTCCAGAAGATGCACTAAAGAATCCCTTTGAACACCGGAGGGATGAATTGGATACGAAAAATACAATCTCTGGAGTTGGAGGAGGTGGAGGTAGTCGTCAAGTAGATGATGGTAATTTGTCAACAACAAAGAATTCCCTTCCAGAAAATGCACTAAAGAATCCCTTTGAACACCAGAGAGATGAATTGGATACAAAAAATACAATCTCTGGAGTTGGAGGAGGTGGAGGTAGTCGTGATGTAGACGATGGTAATTCATCAACAACAAAGAATTCACTTCCAAAAGATGCACTGAAGAATCCCTTTGAACACCAGAGGGATGAATTGGATACAAAAAATAATTTTTCTACTTCAGATACAGTGGTTGCTCCAATATCTCAAAGGGATGATTCTGTTGACAAAGCACAAGAAGGTCGGCATCAATTTCAACGCGGAGCAAATGAATTCTGTCCCAAGTAAAATCTGTAACAGCAGATAAATTCTGTCCCAAGTAAACTCTTGAGCTATTTGCCCCTGAAACTGTTTTTGTTTATTGTCTAGTTTCCGTTGGAAGTTCCTTCCATCAAACTCGTACTCTTTCAATTCTGTCACTCCATGCAATATGCATGCATGCATGTTGAGTCAAAAATAAGGATGCATTTGAATATAATTTGAGTCTAATTAGTCTTGAGTCTTTGTTTCTTGTACTGTTTCATCATCTTTGGTGGTATGCAGAGATCATAGTCTGTTTGAATAATATATTTCAGAAGGGCATTTGTGTTCATAGGAGCTTTTGCGGAGATTGTGGCCGCTTGAAAGTTCCCTCCATCAAACACCTACTCTTTTAATTCACCCCATGCAATATGCATGCATGTTGAGTTAAAAATAAGGATGCTTTAGAACTTAATTTGAGTCTTTGTTTCTTGTACCGTTTCATCATCTGCGCTGGTCTGTGGAGATTATGGCTCGTTTGAATAATGCATTTCAGAGAAACTTTAGTGTTCTGAAGAGCTTTTAAGACTTTAAACATTCTAAAATATATCTCAATTAGAATATATCCATCAAACCTTAATTAGAATAAATTGTAAATAATATAGGTAATAAAATTTGTATTTATATGTTTTTAAAGTAAAATAATTGATTAATTATTTGTTCAGAATGCTCTGTTTTTTTGTGTGGGTTTTGGTTTGTTTGGGTGTTCTGTTTCTCTTAGCTTCCACTTTTGGTAGTGTTTGCAGCCTGACTTTTCGTGGCTTTTGTAATATATGCTGTTAAAAAAAAAAACTTATTTGGTATCATTGTTTACAGCAAAATGGACAGGTTGCTGGCATGGTTAAATATATTGGTTAAATCCTATCAGCCTCCTTTAATAAAATTTCATATTGAACATTCAAATATACAAATTCAGAGTATTTTCAAAATTCAAAGTATTCTCCTGCTTGATAGCTCAAATATCAATAACTGCAATACAAGGAATGGATTAGGAATATAAATTTTATTATTACATAATTTTATTTAATTTCTTTTACATTAGCGATATTTGAATTTGTACTTCAACAAGTGAGAGATATGATTATTATCACTATCAGGATATGCCTACAGACACTTATTTAATACGACCACTTGTTACTCACGCTTATATGATGGAAAATGTAGCTAGGAACTTGGAAGGTGGATAGAAGTGAATATTTAAAAAAAAATAAAAAAATTGATTATAAAAGAAACTTATTATAGTTTTAAGGAGTGTAAATATTATCACTCAAAAAATTAATAATTTAGGGATCTTTATTTTTGGGGGTCCTAGACCACATTACCTCACACACTAGGCTCCCTTTAGGGCCAGCCCTATTAATGTTAATGCATGGATGTAGGTGAAACAGACAAATGTTTTAATTTAAAACATGAACATACATGCATAGATAGATGTGTTCTTGCAATCTATCTATGCATGCATGTTGCGTTAAAAAGAAGGAGGTTTTTGAACTTAATTTCAGTCTTTATTTCTTGTACCGTTTCATCATCTACGGTGGTCTGTGGTGATTATGGCTCGTTTGAATAATGCATTTCAGAAAAGCTTTAGTGTTTAGAAGAGCTTTTGAGACTTTAAACATTTTACAATATATCTCAATTAGAATATATCCACAATACCTTAATTAGAATAAATTGTAAATAACATAGGTAATAAAATTTATATTTATATGTTTTTTAATTAAAATAATTGATTAATTATTTGTTCAGAATGCTCTATTTTTTTTGGGGTTTTGGTTTGTTTGGGTGTTCTGTTTCTCGTGGCTTCTACTTTTGTTTGTGTTTGCAGCCTGCCCTTTCGTGGCGTTTGTAATATATGATGTTAAGAAAAAAACTAATATGGTATCATTGTTTACAGTAAAATGGATCGGATGCTGGTATGGATAAATGTATTGGTTAAATTCTATCAATCCCCTTTAATAAAATTTCATATTGAACATTCAAATATATAAATTCAGAGTATTCTCAAAATTCAAAGTATTCTCATGCTTGACAGCTCAAATATCAATAACTGCAATACAAGGAATGAATTAGGAATATAAATTTTATTATTACACAATTTTATTTAATTTCTTTTACATTAACGATATTTGAACTTGTACTTCAACAAGTGAGAGATATGATTATTATCACTATCAGGATATGCCTACAAACACTTATTCAATACGACCACTTGTTACACACGCTTATATGATGGAAAATGTAGCTAGGAACTTGGAAGGTGGATAGAAGAGTATTTTTTTTTTAAAAAAAAGTTGATTATAAAAGAAACTTATTATAGTTTTAAGGAATGTAAATATTATCACTCAAAAAATTAATAATTTAGGGATCTTTATTTTTGGGGGTCCTAGACCACATTAGCTCACACACTAGGCTCCCCTTAGGACCAGCCCTATTAATGTTAACGCATGGATGTAGGTGAAAGAGACAAATGCTTTAATTTAAAACATGAACATACATGCATAGATAGATGGGTTCTTGCAATCTATCTATGCATGCATGTTGAGTTTAAAAGAAGGATGTTTTTGAACTTAATTTGAGTCTTTGTTTCTTGTACTGTTTCATCATCTGCGGTGGTCAGTGGAGATTATGACTCGTTTGAATAATTCATTTCACAAAATCTGTAGTGTTTAGAAGAGCTTTTGTGACTTTGAACATTTTAAAATATATCTCAATTAGAATATATATCCATAATACCTTAATTGGAATAAATTGTAAATTATATGGGTAATAAAATTTATATTTATATGTTTTTTAATTAAAATAATTGATTAATTATTTGTTCAGAATGCTCTGTTTTTTAATGTGGTTTTTGGTTTGTTTGGGTGTTCAGTTTCTCTTGGCTACCACTTTTGTTGGTGTTTGCGGCCTGCCCTTTCGTGGTTTTTATAATATATGCTATTAAAAAAAACTTATTCGGTATCTTTGTTTATAGTAGAATGGTCTGGTTGCTGGTATGGATAAATATATTGATTAAATCCTATCAATCGCTGATAATAAAATTTCATATTGAACATTAAAATATGCAAATTCAGAGTATTCTCAAAATTCAAAATATTCTACTGCTTGACAGCTCAAATATCAACAACTGCAATACAAGGAATGGATTAGGAATATAAATTTTATTTTTACACAATTTATTTAATTTCTTTTACGTTAGCGATATTTGAACTTGTACTTCAACAAGTGAGAGATATGATTATTATAATTATCAGTATCGGGTTATGCGTACAAACACTAATTTCATGCGACCACTTCTTACTCACTTTTATGATGGAAAATGTGGCTAGGAACTTAGAAGGTGGATAGAAGAGATTTAAAAAAAAAAATTGATTATAGAAGGAACTTATTAGAATTTTTAAGGTGCGTAAATATTATCAGTCAAAAAAATAATAATTTGGGGATATTTATTTTTGGGGGTCCTAGACCACATTACCTCACTGGGTTTCTCCTAGGGCCATCCCTATTAATGCTAATGCATGGATGTAGGTGAAACGAATGTGTGCGAGGAACCAGCTAGATGCCTTAATTTAATACACAAACGTACCTGCATAGATAGATGGGTTCTTTCCATCAATTGTACTCAAACCCCAGTGGGAGAAAAATCTCTGGTGGCATGGATCCGGCAGAAATTACCAGAAGTGTCCCATCTAAAGCGTTTGGATCAGGATCTTCCAATCAAGCAAAGGCCGAAAAAGGTGGTGGCAATGATATTGGAGAAGAATCATTATTCCAGGAGGGTGACCCGGCGGAAAGACAATGCAACACTTCAACAATCTCTGGAGTTGGAGGAGGTGGAGGTAGTCTCATGTAGATGATGGTAATTCGTCAATAACAAAGAAGTCCCTTCCAGAAGATGCACTAAAGAATCCCTTTGAACACCAGAGGGATGAATTGGATACAAAAAATACAGTCTCTGGAGTTGAAGGAGGTGGAGGTAGTCGTCATGTAGATGATGGTAATTCGTCAACAACAAAGAAATCCCTTCCAGAAGATGCACTAAGGAATCCCTTTGAACACCGGAGGGATGAACTGGATACAAAAATTATAATCTCTGGAGTTGGAGGAAGTGGAGGTAGTCGTTATGTAGATGATGGCAATTCGTCAACAACAAAGAATTCCCTTCCAGAAGATGCACTAAAGAATCCCTTTGAACACTGGAGGGATGAATTGGATACGAAAAATACAATCTCTGGAGTTGGAGGACGGGGAGGTAGTCGTCAAGTAGAGGATAGTAATTTGTCAACAACAAAGAATTCCCTTCCAGAAAATGCACTAAAGAATCCCTTTGAACACCAGACAGATGAATTGGATACAAAAAATACAATCTCTGGAGTTGGAGGAGGTGGAGGTAGTCGTGATGTAGACGATGGCAATTCATCAACAACAAAGAATTCACTTCCAAAAGATGCACTGAAGAATCCCTTTGAACACCAGAGGGATGAATTGGATACAAAAAATAATTTTTCTACTTCAGATACAGTGGTTGCTCCAATATCTCAAAGGGATGATTCTGTTCAAAGCACAAGAAGGTCGGCATCAATTTCAACACGGAGCAAATGAATTCTGTCCCAAGTAAAATATGTAACAGCAGATAAATTCTGTCCCAAGTAAAATCTTGAGCTATTTGCTCCTGAAACTGTTTTTGTTTATTGTCTAGTTTCCGTTGGAAGTTCCTTCCATCAAACTCGTACTCTTTTAATTCTGTCACTCCATGCAATATGCATGCATGCATGTTGAGTCAAAAATAAGGATGCTTTTGAATATAATTTGAGTCTAATTAGTCTTGAGTCTTTGTTTCTTGTACTGTTTCATCATCTTCGGTGGTATGCAGAGATCATGGCATGTTTGAATAATATATTTCAGAAGAGCATTTGTGTTCATAGGAGCTTTTGTGGAGATTGTGGCCAGTTGAAAGTTCCCTCCATTAAACACCTACTCTTTTAATTCACCCCTTGCAATATGCATGCATGTTGAGTTAAAAATAAGGATGCTTTAGAACTTAATTTGAGTCTTTGTTTCTTGTACCGTTTCATTATCTGCAGTGGTCTGTGGAGATTATGACTCGTTTGAATAATGCATTTCAGAAAAAATTTAGTGTTCAGAAGTGCTTTTGAGACTTTAAACATTTTAAAATATATCTCAATTAGAATATATCTATAATACCTTAATTAGAATAAATTGTAAATAATATAGGTAATAAAATTTGTATTTATATGTTTTTAAAGTAAAATAATTGATTAATTATTTGTTCAGAATGCTCTGTTTTTTTGTGTGGGTTTTGGTTTGTTTGGGTGTTCTGTTTCTTGTAGCTTCCACTTTTGGTAGTGTTTGCAGCCTGACTTTTCGTGGCTTTTGTATTATATGCTGTTAAGAAAAAACTTATTTGGTATCATTGTTTACAGCAAAATGGACATGTTGCTGGTATGGATAAATATATTGGTTAAATCCTATCAGTCCCCTTTAATAAAATTTCATATTGAACATTCAAATATACAAATTTAGAGTATTTTCAAAATTCAAAGTATTCTCCTGCTTGACAGCTCAAATATCAATAACTGCAATACAAGGAATGTATTAGGAATATAAATTTTATTATTACACAATTTTATTTAATTTCTTTTACATTAGCGATATTTGAACTTGTACTTCAACAAGTGAGAGATATGATTATTGTTACTATCAGGTTATGCCTACAAACACTTATTTCATGCGACCACTTGTTACTCACACTTTTATGATGGAAAATGTAGCTAGGAACTTGGAAGGTGGATAGAAGAGATTTTTTTAAAAGAAAAAAAAAATTGATTATAAAAGGAACTTATTATAGTTTTAAGGAGTGTAAATATTATCACTCAAAAAATTAATAATTTAGGTATCTTTTTTTTTTGGGGGTCCTTGACCACATTACCTCACTCACTGGACTCCTCTTAGGGCCAGCCCTATTAATGCTAATGCATGGATGTAGGTGAAACAGCCAAATGCTTTAATTTTAAACATGAATGTACATGCATAGATAGACGGGGTTCTTTCCATCTATCTATGCATGCATGTTGAGTTAAAAAGAAGGATGTTTTTGAAATTAATTTCAGTCTTTATTTCTTGTACCGTTTCATCATCTGCGGTGGTCTGTGGAGATTATGGCTCGTTTGAATAATG
Organism: Dipteronia sinensis; assembly: GCA_033220585.1. Lineage (NCBI taxonomy): Eukaryota > Viridiplantae > Streptophyta > Magnoliopsida > Sapindales > Sapindaceae > Dipteronia > Dipteronia sinensis. The sequence continues at coordinate 33,376 of JANJYJ010000399.1, forward strand.
CATTTCAGAAAAGCTTTAGTGTTTAGAAGAGCTTTTGAGACTTTAAACATTTTACAATATATCTCAATTAGAATATATCCATAATACCTTAATTAGAATAAATTGTAAATAACATAGGTAATAAAATTTATATTTATATGTTTTTTAATTAAAATAATTGATTAATTATTTGTTCAGAATGCTCTATTTTTTTTTTGTGGGTTTTGGTTTGTTTGGGTGTTCTGTTTCTCGTGGCTTCTACTTTTGTTGGTGTTTGCAGCCTGCCCTTTCATGGCATTTGTAATATATGCTGTAAAAAAAACTTATTTGGTATCATTGTTTACAGTAAAATGGACCGGTTGCTGGTATGGATAAATATATTGGTTAAATCCTATCAATCCCCTTTAATAAAATTTCATATTGAACATTCAAATATACAAATTCAGAATATTCTCAAAATTCAAAGTATTCTCTTGCTTGACAACTCAAATATCAATAACTGCAATACAAGGAATGAATTAGGAATATAAATTTTATTATTACACAATTTTATTTAATTTCTTTTACATTAGCGATATTTGAATTTGTACTTCAACAAGTGAGAGATATGATTATTATCACTATCAGGATATGTCTGCAAACACTTATTTCATGCGACCACTTGTTACTCATGCTTATATGATGGAAAATGTAGCTAGGAACTTGGAAGGTGGATGGAAGAGAATTTTTTTAAAAAATATAAAAAAATTGATTACAAAAGAAACTTATTATAATTTTAAGGAGTGTAAATATTATCACTTAAAAAATTAATAATTTAGAGATCTTTATTTTTGGGGGTCCTAGACCACATTACCTCACTCACTAGGCTCCCCTTAGGGCCAGCCCTATTAATGTTAATGCATGGATGTAGGTGAAACAGCCAAATGTTTTAATTTATAACATGAACGTACATGCATAGATAGATGGGATCTTTCCATCTATTATACTGAAACCTAGTGGGAGATAAATCTCTGGTGGTATGGATCCCACAGAAATGACCGGAAGTGCCTCATCTAATGCGTCTGGATCAGGATCTTCCAATCGAGCTAAGGCTGAAAAAGGTGGTGGCAATGATAATGATATTGAAGAAGAATCGTTATTCCAAGTGGGTGACCCGGCGGAAAGACAATGCAACACTTCAACAATCTCTGGAGTTGGAGGAGGTGGAGGTAGTCGACATGTAGATTTTGGTAATTCGTCAACAACAAAGAATTCCCTTCCAGAAGATGCACTAAAGAATTCCTTTGAACACCTGAGGGATGAATTGGATACAAAAAATATTTTGTCTACTTCAGATACAGTGGTTGCTCCAATATCTCAAAGTGATAATTCTGTTGACAAAGCACAAGAAGATCGGCATCCATTTCAACACTGAGCAAATGAAGTAAATGATCAAGGAAGTAGTTCTGCTCCAGCTGAAAGACCGGAAGATGATAGTGTCCCAATTTGTATTATTGTTGTTCCGTGGTGAGCGTAGTTGGGATCGTCGGATGATGATTATTATTATTGTTGTCATTATCAGGTGACATGGAAGCAGCAGCTGACAATAATGGAGCAGTACTAGTACTACTATTATTACCAATTGCCATTTAGAGAGAATTCAATTAATGGTTCTTAGGAGGTGGAGGTGGAGGTGGATTTTGTGAGGAGTTATATACATTAAACAATAATACAATTGAAAGATAATTAGATATAAAGAGATAGAGGGATTGGTCATTGGTGTGGTGGGGGAGCAGGAGATTATACGACAAGAATGGTTAAATTCCTCTATTTACTTTCTTTCTAGGAATATCGGCAGTTTAAATTATAAGATGAGATTGATTCAACCGTTTATGTACTCTTACGTATAATACAACCGAAAGAAAAGCGATTAACATAATTTGTATTAATTTATTTATTTTTTGAACAGCTATAGAATTTTATTAAGCAAAGTCACAAACAGACCAGAAGCAGAATGCAAACAACAACAGGAAAGAGAAACAAAACAAGGCAAAACAAGGAGGCACCCAGCCCAACAGCGAGCTCCCCAAGACACAAACTGCCAGGCACCCTCAAAACAAAACAGAGAAACAAGCAAGCTGAAAAGGCAAAGGAAACCAGGGGAAAAAGAGTTGTTAGCTCTCAGCCAGCTGCAGAAAAACGCCCATAAAACTTGCTCCCCTCTTGTCTAAAAAACAGGATCTGATGAATGCATTCGGGGCAGCAGTCTTTGATTTGCAGGGCCCAATCGAAGTGCCAACAATGAAGACGATCAGACATCGCATCTGATCTGCAGCACCAAACTTCAAAAGAAACTTCATAAATATTCCAAAAACAGAGAGAAGAATGCACCGAGAAAACGCCTCAACAAAGCTCCAGTCAGTCCACATCACTCCATTCCACAAAATCCCCCGCCAAACTAGACCCCATTTTCACGAGACTATCCGCGAACGAATTTGTAGCTCTTGAAGCATAACAGATCACAATGCCACCCAAAAGCTCCATAATACTGCGAATGTCATAAATATCATTTACATGATTGAGATTTCCTATGCCCCCATTATTAATCCAAGAGATGCACACAGAACACAGGCTTGATGAATTGCTATAATCTCTACCGAGTTGGAATCATAAACACCAATAAATTTCGAAAACATACAAAGGACTTTGCCACTTGAATCCCTCAGAACTCCTCTTATCCCAGCCGGCCTCGGCTTCCCTAACGCGAAGCCATCAACGTTAAATTTCAAACCCCTACATGAGGGAGGCGTCCACCCGTCAGTCCCTCGAATCTTCCTTGGCCTAGACTCCACACACAATTCCTTAACATTCAAGAGAATGTCAGTTAATGTCTCTTTCGACCCAGCACCATAATGTTTGAACCATCAGGCCAACCTAAATTCACCGTGTCAATGGCTTGGACAACGCTTGCCACTCTATCCTGAAAGACGGCTTGGTTTCTCATTTCCTAAAGTGTCCAAATAACTGCAAAGAAAAGTATGTCCCAAGCTCTACCATATTTACTTGCTGGACTTAAGCCAACCCAACACTCCCACCACTCTTTAATAGAAACAGTCGAGCAGCACTCAACCTCCCACCAACCCATGCATTTCCACCACAGCTTCCATGTCCAAGGGCAATGGAGAAATACATGGTTCAAGGATTCCTTCTCATTGATACATAATTTACAATTCAACTCCAACCTCAAGCCAAACTTTTAAAGCACCTCACCAACAAAAACTCTACCTCTTAAGAGTTGCCATGTAAAGAGCTCAACTTTTGGAGGGCATATCCCTTTCCAAGGGTTCCTAAAACTCAAACTGGTCCGACCATCTACCTCCTCCAAAGTAGTACGGAAAGATAAGACAGAGAATACCCCATTTGTGTTAAAACCCCAACCTATTGTGTCTTTTGTTGACTGGCGAATTTTTAGGCATTCTATATACCTCAGAAAGCAATGCCATTGGCTGATCTCCCAGCTGAAAAGACCTCTTCTCAACTCCACCTTCCACTGCCAGACATTCCCAATCCAATCCCCATAATCTGTGATAAAGCCATCCTTAACAATTGCTAAAGCAAACAGATGAGGAAAAAACTTCTCTAAGAGAGACCGAATCCATCCTAATGTCATGCCAAAACCTGACCTTGGAACCACTACCTATCACCAACTTGACGCCTTCATCAATAACTTTTAAAGTCCGAGAGCCAGGTTTAAACAACATTGCTACAGCCTTTACAAAAACTGAAGCATTTCTAGCACATTACCAATCCCACAACATTCTTTTCTCCTCAATCCCATATTTAGCACACACCACCTTTTCCCAAAGAGCCTATTCGTTTAGACCAAACCTCCAAACCCATTTAGCTAACATCCCATTATTTTTGTCCAAAATTCTCCCATTCCCTAAACCACCATTCTTCTTACATTTACAACGGATTCCCAATCAACAGCGTGCAGCTTTTTTTTTCTGCTCCATCTCCCTAAAAGAAGCTTCGTTGAAGCTTTTCTATCCTCTGAGCCACCGCTACCGGCTTTTTAAAAACCGACAAATAATAGGTTGGAATACTGCACAACATTGACTTGATCAAGACTAGCCTACCACTTTTAGAAAGAAACTTTCTCTTCCAAGGCCTCAATCGCGTTTCAATTTTATCAACCACCGGGTTCCAAAAAACCTTAGAATAAGGCCTACCGCCTAAGGGTAGCCCCAAGTAAGTTATAGGAAGTGTAGCCTTCCTACATCTAAAAATATATGCCCAACTATTCTCGTTTGTAACGTTTTTCCCCACTCTAATTACGTAAGATTTGTGGAAATTAATTTTGAGCTTAGAGGATAACTCGAAACAACGAATAATCCGCTTAAGATTAAGAAGGTAATCAACCCTAGGCTTGAGAAAAATTACCGTGTCATCTACGAATTGAAGGTGTGTCACTTGAACACCAATATTACCAAAAACCTCCCCCTTTATAAACCCCATATTATTCGCTTTCTGTATAAGAGAACTTAAACCTTCTACCACAATATTAAAGATAAATGGAGAAAGTAGGTCCCTTCGTCTCAATCCTCTCTTTACCACAAATTGCGGCGTCGGATTACCATTAACCAACACCGAAAGAGACAGAGACGATATACACTCCCTGATCCAATGCCTTCATTTCCAACTGAAGCCCATACTCCAACATGTTATCAACAAAAGTATGATCCACACTATCATATGCTTTTTCGAAATCCAATTTCACTAAGAGACCACCATCCTTTTCGGTTTTCCACTTATGAATCACTTCCTCCGCGATCACAAAACTATCTAGGATTTGTCGATTTTTAATGAATGCCATTTGATAATCCTCGATGACCGATTGCATTACATTCCTCATTCGGTTGGCTAGAACTTTAGCTAGAACTTTATACATGGCTCCCACTAAGCTTATTGGTCTAAAATCCCCCATAGTCACCGGCGTACGGATTTTCGGAATAAGAGCTAAGAAGGTATTGTTTAACTATTTGACTATGGATCCGTCTCTATGAAATTCATGTAGTCCACCTTGATAACCTCCCAGTTTTTCTTAACAAAGTTGAGATTCAGCCCGTCGGGACCATGGGCTTTGTTTCCGTCGCAGCTCTCAACCGCTTCCCAAACCTCATCCAAACTAAAGGGCTGCTCAAGATTTATTCTTTCACCTTCCGTCAACCTCTTGAGGGAAAGATCTTCAATCTTCTGATGCAACCAAGACACATTTTCGTAGTGCTTTTTGAAGAAATCAAACACCCCTTGTCTAATTAAAATAGGATCTGTCACCACAACGCCATCAAAGGAAATGTCACTGATTAAGTTTCTTCTTCTCCTATCATTTGCTAAGAAATGGAAGAACTAAGTGTTCCTATCTCCTTCTTTTAGCCACTTCACCCTCGATTTCTATCTCCACGATTGTTCCTCCTTCCGAATATTTGTCCACAATTTCAACAAGAGTTTCAACCGAGATTCTCTAAGGCTATCGGTCCATCCCTCAAGCTCAGCCTTGTTATCTAACTTCACCAAACTGTCCTCCAACTGCTCAGTTGTCGATACTTGGGTCTTATTCAGCAAAAGCCACTTCTTAATAGATAGTTTAGTGGCCTTCATCTTAGCCTTTAGAATCCGACTCTTGGATCCGCCAACCTTACAACCTTTCCACCCACCAATGGCCTCCAACATCAGCTCTTTGTTCTCCATCCACCAGTTAAAAAAACGAAACGGACTTGGCCCCCAATCCACCTTTGGCTCACTAATACCAATAGCATTATGGTCTGACACACTTCTATAAAAACCCTTCTTGACAAGATTTGGAAACCTGTTGAGGATCTCAGGAGATAGGAGAAATCGATCTAGTCGAGCCCAGGCTGCATGCACCCTAAAGTTTGTCCACGTGAAAGACATTCCACTCAAAGGTATATCCAACACCTTTATTTCATGAATGAACGACTTAAAGCTCCTCATTGACCCCGTGTGGTTACCCTCACCAATTCTCTCCGAAGGTTCTAGAACCGAATTAAAATCCCCACCTAGCACCCATGGGATTGGAACTGCTATCGTAGAGCTAATAATAAAATTCCACATATCTTTCCTCTCATTTTCTATACAAGCCCCGTAAACGTTGCAAAAAACCACTTCCTTCTTTATTGCCATCAAAACTCCACCCAAGATAATACAACGCCTATTAAGAATACACAATTTTACCTCGAATAAATCTTCATTCCACAATGAAAGCAAACCTCCTGAAGCCCCTTCTGCCTCCACGCCCATGCCTCTATTAAGAACTGAGCCTCTCAAAATTCTCACCAACCTATTATCAAAGGAACTTAGCTTAGTTTCTTGAAGGAATAGCATGATCGGTTTATGTTTCTCCACCAAACAACGAACTGCCCTCTTCTTTTCAGCTTTCCCTAGACCTCTAATGTTCCATGAGATGGCTAACATTGACCAAAAATGAAACCCACAGAACCACCAAAAACTGAAACACTACTTATTGTTCAATTTTAACCTCTCATCATCTGCCCTTTCTCTTCTTGCCACTTCAACTCCTATCTCCTCTTCCTTCCCATTGAAATTAAAGCCCAAAGCAACCCCTGTCTCAATCACCTTAGCTATTTCTTCTTCCAAATTCCACTTTGTCCTGAGTCTATCAACCTCTTCCCTTTGGTGCAGTATCCTTCCTTAATCTTCGTTCTCTGTAGCTTTGGTGTTCCTTATTCTCATACTATGTTTTCTTGCTGAATAAACCTTTTTCCTGCCTCTTCTTTTCTTATGTGTTGTCACCTCGTCTGCCTTTTCTTCGTTCTGGTTTGGAGACAAGATCTAGACCTCTAAAAATCCAGAGTTTCGAGTGATAAGTTCTTTATTATTACCTCTTGAGAGCTGATTCTTATTTCCAACTGGGCTTTGATGTAGTTCTTCACCTATGAGTTGATGGATTTGGACACACTTATTTCAGACCCAAGAGCTGGCCCAATATCAATCCAAAAATCCCTAGCAGCACACTCATTCAGCCTAGGACAGGACCCTCCCATAGGCCTATTTACAATATCTATTGGAGACATATTGGGCCCTTTGTCTGAGTCTAAAAGGTCCAATTGAACTTCTTTTATGGTTCCCCCTGCATTCTTTAAGGAGCACTCCCCTTCACAAAGATCCTTCCTGCTCCAAAAGTCTTCCTCAGTGTCAGAGCTCGTCGAGTTGTCTTCATCAACAATCCCTACTTTTGATGTCTCTTTCCTTTTCTCAAGAACCAACTTGCCTGGGACAACCTAGTGGTAAGGTGGATACACTTTAGCTTTCCTCTGGTATGGCCCTTTTCCTTTATTTTTCTCCTCCTTGGAAACTGTCACTGGCAGCCTCGAGTTGACATCCCCTTTTTCCCCTTCAATCCTTTGATATCTTAACGTACAGAACAACCTACCAACTTCTTTTATATGTGGTATCTTCTCTCTGATCTCCTTCCCTTTTCTACTAGATCCTTCACCTTTTTCTGACTCTGACTGGCCTGAAAAAACCCTAGCAGACCTAGGATCTCTTATCTCGATCTATGGACAAAAATTTGAACTTGGAGAAGACATCTCCTTCTTCAAACCCAGCTGTCTTTCCAGCCACTGGCTCTCCACCGGAGTTTCCTCTATTGCCGCCGCAATAGAGAAAATGATGTGGATCGGATTACAAATTCGTTTTTGGGTCGCTTGGAGCACCCAAAACGGGCCTGACTTTGGAGGGTCATAACTTTTGGGTACGGGTTCAGATTCGCTATTGTAATATGTTTTCGGAAAGCTCGGGACAAGGCTTGGAAGGGGTCAAAAAAATGCCTTTTAGATTGTTTTACGGGCAGTTAAAGTTTCTTGTACGACAATTTAGTAGTTTTCATTTTTATTTAGATTTGGTTTTCTGTTTTTAGATAGGATTTCTTTTCTGATTTTGTTTAGTAGTTTTAGTTATCTAGAAGACTTTTGATTCCTTGTGAAAGTCGGATTATTTCTTTTCCTATTTAACTAGTTTGTATTAGGTTTTGGAAGTTGGTTTTTGGTGAATAAAATTCATTGAGTTTTTACTCGGTTTTTCCTTTCTTTTTTCCTGGTATTCGTTGGAATCAACAGGATTCAAGAACACAGGTTATTCATATTCGTGTGATTGTCTTTCTAAAAGCTTCCGTCTGCATCAGAAAACCTTACCATATTCATCTACCTCTATTTCATCAGGAAAATAGCCATCCAACGGCAAACATACCAGCACCCTTCCTTTGTCTAATATTCTTTTCTGGATCGTAATCTCATCCACCATCAGAGCTTCACCAAATACTCTACCCATCTTCAAAAAGAATGACTTCATCCAACATCTCAAAGGAACCTTTCGGAATTCCACCCAGCTAATCCTGGTATGTGTCATGATTCCCGCGGACCCCTTCTTCATTGAAGAAAAACTGTCATCCCAGAAGAACTTGTTCTTAATGAACCCAACACATTCAATTTTCGACTTGAACCTCCATAAAATTGATTTATCCCCTAAATATGAAGTAGAATATGAGAATCCCCTATTTGTTAGTCGATTATACACATTTGGAAAACTCGAGAACTTCTTAAGGTTACTAATAGCGCATTTTGACAGCCACTCCTCTGAATTCTGATAGCTGTCCCATTTCATATTCACAGTCTTCTTGTCAACCTTCTCCATACTGGCTAGTCTTCTTGTCAACCTTCTCCATACTGGCCTCTACCCTGTTACTATTGCCTTTAACTACTTCAGAGAAGGATGGTTGCCTTCCCTTTTGATGAGGATCATACTGCCTTAAATTAGCATTGTTGACTCTGTTTTTGAAAAACCCATTTTCAACATTCATTTCAACCTGCCTCTCCTCTTTAATTCTCCTCTTGTTCCAGTCATAAGACGCCAGCCTTGCCCTGATTGGCCATCCATAAACATGCATCCCGTCCACTCTCTTTGCCACCTTACTTGCCTCTTCTACTGATTCAAAACGGATAAACGCATAGACCCTCATTCTTGAAATAGTTTTTGGGGATAGATAAACATCCAGGCTTGAAGATTCCCCATAGACAGGCTGAATCCACTATGGGGTTCAAGTTATCTATGAAAATTGAAAAAAGATTAGTCCTATAGTCGCTTCTAACCTCACGTCTGAACGAACCTCTGCTTCTCTCTCACAAGATAAATTAATATGGTTTAAATTTTACATATTTAACTTTCAATTTGATATATATGTACAGAATTTACGTTACAATTTCATAATCTGATTGTTGTAGAAATCAAATTAAACAAAACCGTAATTAAGTACAAACATATATCATTTTAATTTAAAGATTGTTACAGAGCTAGCTTTGTCTTTTTATTTCTCTTTTGAAGAAGTTAGTGAAGATTTTCCATTACCACCATGAAAAAAAATTAAAAATCTGAGATGGAAGAAGAAGATAATGCCAAAGTGAAAAATGAAGATATGGAAGGAGACACAAAATTGATAGAAATGGTGGGGGATGGTTTTGCATTTTCATGAAGTAAGTGACAGAAGCCGTGTGTTCGTAGTTATTGATAAAATCATGAATGTCCTTTTCATGTGTCATGGCTCATGGGTCATGACATTGGCGTCAATAATTATATGCACAAATTTCGTATTCTCTATTCATTAATTCTGTCACCGTCCCTTCTCACTTCCTTGAAGCAGCCAAGCAGGTCCTATAATTATTTATAATAATAAAAATAATAAATAAAACAAATTGATCGATTATTTATCTTGAGGAAGGTGAGGGTGGACATGGAATTGGTACATGTCAGGGTGATTAAATTGTAGTTTAGCCAAAATCGAAAAGCGATTAAAATAGAATAAATTAAAAGATTATTAGTGATATATGATATGTGTCTGTTGTTGTCGTGACCTGGTAGCTGCCAGCCTGAATAGAAAAAAATCCTGTCTCACTGCACAGGTATTTAAATGGCTTCTTCTTTATTGATTTTTTTTTCCTGTCCAATGGATTGGATCCACGTTTGGATATGATTACTGGTAGATGATGTGATATTTGGTAATTTAACTACAACAGTTTTTTTCTCCATGTGATGATCACAGATCATATAACATAGTACTTGTAGGTTGTAGCCTTGTCTTGTCAATCTTTAACATTTTTTTTTTCTTTTTTAATATACCACTTGTTATGAAGATAATTCGAATTTATTTGGGACATTATCGGATGGTGGGCGGTGATCGATTTAACATTCACTTATTGTCTTATTAAATAAGTTTAGTTAGTTATTATCTTATGTAAGATTAGTGTTTTTATTCATAGCCGGTCCTAACATTCCTAAGGTTCGGGATGAAAATATAAAAAATAGATACCTTATAGTTTTTTCAATACATATACCGTATATAACATATTTTTATACGGTCAAAACGCAAGGAATCATCAGTTTTCTTTTGTTATGTTAAGGTGACAAAATTTTAGGATGTTCATATTTACTTTGTCACATAAATCACGTAAAATTACATTGTTTTTACATTAAACTTTACAAATTAATATAATTACAAGAATCAACAATTTACCTATTTATACTGTAAAGTTAAAGTTTAACTATAGAATTATATATACTGTAGTTACCGATTCTTTAATGAGATTGTGACAACACTTTACAGGATTATTAGGACGTTCTCCATGCTCAATTATGTGAGCCTCAGTATTGATTGAGTTAATATTTGATTAAATATCATAAATCAGTCGTCCAACTAATCAAATTGAATAATATCACTTGGTGTTACACCCCTCTCTTAAAACTTAAAAGTTTGTAATTTAGTTTATTTTTAACTAGATTTAAGTTATTAAGGTGGGTTTAATGATAAGTCTCACACCTATATTAATAATGGAGTTTTGTAAAAATAATCATCATCATCATCATTATCATAGATTCGAATCATATATTTTTTAAATTCTTGTTGAAGGTTTAGACCAACAGTGCATATGTTTTTTATTGGGCCAATAGTCTGACCCATCAATACATGGACCCTGTCCTGTCGAGAAAAAGAGACCGAGGAAATTGGGCTCAAATAATACTATTGGTGGAGATTTCTTAACAACTCAAAGAGAATATCAAAGTCAGATTATCAGAGAGAACTAATGTTCAAATCCTTTAAAATCCATTTGACTATTAAATCAAATTTGAGATAGAATCATAATTACTTTACATATACATATATTTATTTTGTTCAAGATTTATTAGGCTCATTGATCCTGAATGTTTTGACATACAAATAACTAGAAATATCGCATTGAACAAACCATCCAAACATGCAATTATTAAACATTAAATCGTTTTTTATTAATAGTTTTAAAATGAATATGACATCTAAAAACCGGATAATCACGAATCTGTTGTTGTTTTATAAATGAAGATAATCACATAAGGGAAGAGAGAGAATGGATGTGATGGAATTACATTTTACATAATTTTGATTTTATGTCTAACCAAGGAGAACTGGGTTGATGTTTACAGAAAATATTCTGATTCAAGCAGCCTTAATCATCCACCAAAGGTCACCCCTCACCATGTTTTCAACTCTAATCTTTCTGATTTTCCAACAGCTCCAAAGAGACTTGAAAGAGACTACTTTATCGGTTACTGTACTCTTTTTTTTTCTTTTTCTTTTTGTACTTGGCTGAAAATTCCTTTAATATCGAATTGATTATTGATTGAAGACAGAAAGTTAGGAGATGGCTATGGTACAAAGGGTGGGTATGCTTTGTACCGTACAACAACACAAAAAGCAACATATAAACAATTAAAAAAAAAAGTTAGTGTTAGTCAACCAAAAAAAGCAACCGGTTGCTATAGGTTTAATAATTTTTTAATATAATATATAAATATATATTAATAATGTAATTATATTATATTACATAATAATTAATAAAAAATAATTTGATGTAAAAAAAATATTGAAAAAATTCATTTAAAATATATGAAAATTAGAAATATTATTATTTAAGATAAATAAAATAAAATAAAAAGTATAAAAAAATTTGAATATCAAGAACGAGTTCAACGTAGGTTGAACAAGTTTAACGTTCGTATTAACGTTAAACTTGTTCAATCAACAAGTTAACGTAAACCTTCATGAACAAGTTCAACGTAGGTTGAACAAGTTTAACGTTCATCTGAACGTTAAACTTGTGCATTGAACAAGTCAACGTAATTCTTCGTGAACAAGTCAACGTAATTCTTCGTGAACAAGTTCAACGTATGTTGAACGTTAAACTTGTACATTGAACAAGTCAACGTAATTCTTTGTGAACAAGTTCAACGTATGTTGAATGATTTTAACGTTTATCGTATAACGTTAAACTTGTTCAATGAACAAGTTAACGTAAACCTTCATGAACAAGTTCAACGTAGGTTGAACAAGTTTAACGTTAGTATTAACGTTAAACTCATTCAATGAACAAGTTAACGTAAACCTTCATGAACAAGTTCAACGTAGGTTGAACAAGTTTAACGTTCATCTGAACGTTAAACTTGTACATTGAACAAGTCAACGTAATTCTTCGTGAACAAGTTCAACGTATGTTGAACGAGTTTAACGTTTATCTTATAACGTTAAACTTGTTCAATGAACAAGTTAACGTAAACCTTCATGAACAAGTTCAACGTAGGTTGAACAAGTTTAACGTTCGTATTAACGTTAAACTTGTTCAATGAACAAGTTAACGTAATTCTTCATGAACAAGTTAAACGTAGGTTGAACAAGTTTAACGTTCATCTGAACGTTAAACTTGTACATTGAACAAGTCAACGTAATTCTTCGTGAACAAGTTCAACGTATGTTGAACGAGTTTAACGTTTATCTTATAACGTTAAACTTGTTCAATGAACAAGTTAACGTAAACCTTCATGAACAAGTTCAACGTAGGTTGAACAAGTTTAACGTTCGTATTAACATTAAACTTGTTCAATGAACAAGTTAACGTAAACCTTCATAGACAAGTTGAACGTAGGTTGAACAAGTTTAACGTTCATCTGATCGTTAAACTTGTACATTGAACAAGTCAACGTAATTCTTCGTGAACAAGTTCAATGTATGTTGAACGAGTTTAACGTTTATCTTATAACGTTAAACTTGTTCAATGAACAAGTTAACGTAAACCTTCATGAACAAGTTCAACGTAGGTTGAACAAGTTTAACGTTCGTATTAACGTTAAACTTATTCAATGAACAAGTTAACATAAACCTTCATGAACAAGTTTAACGTAGGTTAAACAAGTTTAACGTTCATCTGAACGTTAAACTTGTACATTAAACAAGTCAACGTAATTCTTCGTGAACAAGTTCAACGTATGTTGAACGAGTTCAATGTTTATCTTATAACGTTAAACTTGTTCAAGAAACAAGCTAACGTAAACCTTCAAGAACAAGTTCAACGTAGGTTGAACAAGTTTAACGTTCGTATTAACGTTAAACTTGTTCAATGAACAAGTTAACGTAAACCTTCATGAACAAGTTCAACGTAGGTTGAACACTAATTTTTTTTATAATAATATCATTCCGAGCATGATTTATGCATTGCAAATTTTGTTTTCAACTATTAAAATATTCCGAGCTTATGAAACAAGAACTTGACTTGAACGATATAAGTGTAACGTTTCTGGCATTATGAAGATTGTTCAGTACAGATATCAGAATAAATCTTTATGAAGCGGTGGTTATTGTAGAATAAATTAGTAGATAAGATCTTAGATATATCTAGTGCATGATGCATCCCTAATGTAATTACTGTATAGATATATTATAATCAAAAAATTATATTTGTAATTAATGAAATTATTAGTAAACAACCAAAATTGAAAATGAAAATCAAAAAAAATTATACACAGCTATACACAAAAATCATATTATACAGTAAATAATTTATAAATTCCATATAATTGACTAAATTTTTTGCATTGAGATGCATTTGCTAGTGTTAATTAGTTAGTATTTATTATTTCTAGATCACATGATTATGTGTCACACCAAGCAGAACCCATAATGCAATTACCCTCCCAGTGTATGATATGTCATGCAAACCAAAACGGAACTCGCACGCGTTCGAACACACAAGGGTTTCTTTGATCTATAATTCCACAGAAAAACAAGTTATCTATTATTGTTCAGTCGAATCTAAAAATATCGATGAGCGATTACAAGCAAATAAATAGAAAAGTATAATAGAAATAATATTTGACAACAATTTGTTTTTAAGTTTAATTTTCTATACGATTGACCTATTTTCTGTAATGGTTGAGAATAAAATAATAATTAAAAATAAGTTATTGTTTAGTAAAATTAATTATATGGTTCACAGTTTTTCCTTAATACTTGGTAAAAAATTACATATAAATAACCTCAGTGTTGCAGTAATTGTAATTCTTTGTAAAAAATACATTCGGACACAATTTATGTTGTTTGTAATTCGTCAAATCCATCCATAGACCCAAATTTTTTACAATTTGGTTATGTTATGTATGTTCAATACAAATCATAAAAATTAAATTAGAGTTGAGAACAACAAATGAAATCAATCAACTTAGGTAAAGGATTTTTTTCCTGATAAATGGTATCAAGTATTTATTGTGTTATATTATAATACTTAATTTTACGTTTTAATTCCTGTAAATATAGATACTAAAATGGGTTTAGTTGATGGGCTACTGGATTCCTTTAAAAATAACCCAAATGGAACAAAAACAGGTGGGCATAATCAATTTAACATTTAAATGGACTCACTCAAGCAATTGTTGAATTAAATGTTAACCCATTTACAAGTGTTAGTCCCAATCACAGAATACACCAAAGCCACTTCATTTATTTTCAATTGAACCCACAACAGTAACATCCCAACCCAAAAAATAATCCAATTCATGAAAATTTGGTGTGTGATTTTGGTTTTGTCTGGCAACCCGATTCCATACCCATTCCATGATGACCATTAATAAGTTCCTGCCTTATTAATCTGGTCGACCAACCCATCCACCAACACAATTTCCCCACTTGATTTTTAGTTTTAAAACCAAGTATTTCATTAAACTCTCATATACTCTCCAAGTCAGGCTCCAGACTCACTGCACCTTCATTTTTCCTCCAGATTTCTATACACATATATGTCATTCTTCCAAAAACGGATTCTTCACTGTTTGATCCGCATCTGAAATTCGTCTAAGTAAGTGAAATAGAAAAGTAATTGTTCATGGAATTGCATGAATTACAATCCGTTCATGAATTTTTGTTTAGGATTTTATTCTTGTTTATCTCAATATTTTTCCACTCAAACTCTTCAATGTTCATGGCTTGTAGGTGGTAATATGGATATGAATAATAAAATTCATGGCCATGGAACTGGACATCTGGATTTGAACAATGAAGGACACTCAATGTGGCATGAGGCAGACACAACACATACATACAATGAGAAGTACAATCCACATGATAGTTACAACAATAATGAATGGCCATATCATGTGCCTTTTGCACACAATGGTGTTTCCACAGCCCCAGATTTGTCCGCTGAAAATTTGGTGCAACCAGCCGATGATGATGTTTCCACAACCCCAGGTTTGTCTGATGAAAATTTGGTGCAACTGGCCGATGATCTTGTACACAGTGAAGTTATAACTTTACAATTCAGTGATATTATGGGGAAAGAGTTTATATCTGTTACTGATGCCGAGGATTTTTATAAGAAATATTACTAAGGTATGGGGTTCAACATGCGTAAGGACAGGTTGTGTCGGGACACACATGGATTAATTACAATTCGTAAGTGGGTTTGTTCAAAAGAAGGGTATAGATCAAAAAAGCATGTTCACAGAACCGATAGGGTACGTGAACCTAGAGGGCAAACTCGGGAAGGTTGTCGCGCATCAATGAAAATTAATTTTGACAGGGAGAAAATGTTATGGGTGGTTACAGAGTTTGTCAATGAGCATAGTCATAAGTTATCACCTGGGAATCACAGTCAATTCCTTTGCTGTCATCGAAATGTTAAAGATTGTGATATAGCACAAGTGCAATCACTGAGATCAGTTGGAATTAAAACTTCCCAAATGATGGACCACCTTTTGGATCAGTCTGGTAGTTATGCAGCTGTCAATAGTGTAAGTTCCTCATATTTTGATTGGCTTATTTCGTTGACAAACCACATTGGGGATTATTCTTTGTAAGGGTAATTTAGGCCTCTTGAGTGTGATCAAGCTTCAAGGACATCATCTCTCTCAAAGAGCACTTCAAAGGTATCTCACTAGTTTAACTTTCTTTGAAGAGATCTAGTTGCACACACTCACTTGCATGCATTATTGTTCCTAACTTCATGAAATTGAATGTTGTATTGTATGCCACTTTTCACACTCCACACTTGCACTAATTGCACATCTCTTAGTGTGTTGAGTTTGCCTCGAAAAGAGAAATTCTTCTCTACGCGCAGCCCATACCGCTTGGCAAGACATACTTGCACGGCGGCATACAGAGCGGTATACCTCAGCAGGGTCATGCTTCCTGTACCGCTTCCTGTACACTTGCACGTAAAGCGACCCAAGTCGCGGTGTTGTCCAGTAATCCTCTGTTGCCCATACCGCGGCCTGTGCACCTGCATACACAGCGCCCTGCACCGCGTTGCTGTCCAGATGGTGCACTGCTGTGTGTACCGCGGTCTGGACACTTGCCTGCGACGCGGTCCATCTAGCGGTATTGACGGGATTTTGTGCCCTAAGTTCAAAACGACGCTGTTTGAACTAGGGCTCCCTTATATATACTCTCTCTTCTTCCTTGCTTCTTTCATGAGTTCAAGAAGCCATTTTTGAGGGGCTAAGCTTCCCTTAGAGAGAGAAACTCCCAAGAACTCATCTTTACTCAACCAAACACAAATCCATGTGCATCTAACATCTTCAAGCATCATCTCATCATGGATTCTTCTTGCTTTCATTGACTAGGTAACTTGAACATGCCCTAAATCTCTTTGTATTTATTTATGTTCTTGTTTGCCTAGGGTTAGCTCTTTTATGTGATTTTATTGCATATCTTTATGTTTATTGGCACTTATAACATGATTGAGTTGTTGGTTGTTGGTTGAGAGCCTTGTTCATTAATAGCTAGCATTTAGGATGATTTTACCCTTCTAGCTAAATCTTCATGCATTTGCATTTAGATATTGATATCTATGATTTGCATTTATTGACATCTTTAAATCCTTAGATAAGCATTTAGTGTTGCCTAGCATTAATTGCATGTTTGAATATCTTTTACATATTCACATAGGTTGTTTAACCTCTTCATTGATTGTTAAGTTTTGTGACTAAGTGAGTTAGTGCACAAGCTTGTGGTCTAGAATCACTATTAAAGGCCCGTTGGGTAGAATGAAAGGGTTAATGACCAAGTAGGTGTGACTTGAGGTCAACCTAGGTTGTAAATTTTCGCTCAATAGTGGATTTGAGGACCGTATGTGGCTAGAAGGATAGCCCGTGAGTTTTTGCCCAGTTGGAGGGTTTCTTAATTGATTCATTTATAATTTTTTATTATTATTTTAAAGAGTTGTTGGGATTTTTTGTCAAAAAAATAATAATAAAATAAAAGGAGGATGTTGATTTACGACTTAATAGACAAATCTAACCTACTTGTGAAATTGGAATTCACTTTTAACCATGTTTTCAAAGAAAACCATATTCAACCAAAAATTCCAAAATATATTCTAAACTAACTTGGAAGTGACTAAAATGCCCTTATGATTTTTTTTTCTTCTTTTTTTTTCTCCTAATCGTTCACTTTCTCTCACTGAAGTCTCTATCTACGATATTGAAAATACACAAAGTGTGTCTAATACAACCTAGAGGGGGGGTGAATAGGTTTTAGTTGATTTATTACCAACTTTTCAACTTAATCAATTTTAATAATCCTACTCCATATTAACAATCAATCAATCCAACATAAATATGCGGAAAACAATAAATACACAAGGATTGATTTAAGTGAGAAACCCTCCAACTGGGCAAAACTCACGGGCTATCCTTCTAGCCACATACAGTCCTCAAATCCACTATTTGAACGAAAGTTTACAACCTAGGTTGACCTCAAGTCACACCTACTTGGTCACTAACTCTTTCAATCTACCCAACGGGCGTTTAATAGTGATTCTTGACCACAAGCTTGTGCACTAACTCACTTAGTCACAAAGCTTAACAATCAATGAAGAGGTTAAACAACCTATGTGAATATGTAAAAGATATTCAAACATGCAATTAATGCTAGGCAACAATAAATGCTTATCTAAGGATTTAAAGATATCAATAAATGCAAATCCTAGATATCAATATCTAAATGTAAATGCATGAAGATTTAGCTAGAAGGGTAAAATCGTCCTAAATGCTAGCTATTAATGAACAAGGCTCTCAACCAACAAACAAAAACTCAATCATGTTATAAATGCCAATAAACATAAAGATATGCAATAAAATCACATAAAAGAGCTAACCCTAGGCAAACAAGAACATAAATAAATACAAAGAGATTTAGGGCATGTTCAAGTTACCTAGTCAATGAAAGTAAGAAGAATCCATGATGAGATGATGCTTAAAGATGTTAGATGCACATGGATTTGTGTTTGGTTGAGTAAAGATGAGTTCTTGGGAGTTTCTCTCTCTAAGGAAAGCTTGGCCTATCAAAAATGACTTCTTAAACTCATAAAAAACGAGCAAGGAAGAAGATAGAGCATATATAAGGGAGCCCTAGTTGAAACAGCGTCGTTTTGAACTTAGGGCACAAAATCCCGTCAATACCGCTACATGGACCGCGTCGCAGGCAAGTGTCCAGACCGCGGTACACACAGCAGTGCACCTTCTGGACAACAACGCGGTGCAGGGCGCTGTGCATGCAGGTGCACAGGTCGCGGTATGGGCAACAGAGGCTTACTGGACAACACCGCGACTGGGGTCGCTTTGCGTGCAAGAGTACAGGAAGCGGTACATGAAGCATGACTCTGCTGAGGTATACCGCTCTGTATGCCGCGGTGCAAGCATGTCTTGCCAAGCGGTCTAGGACGCGCTAAGAGAAGAATTTCTCTTTTCTAGGCAAACTCAACACACTAAGAGATGTGCAAAATGTGCAAGTGTGGAGTGTGAAAAGAGGCATACAATACATCATTCAATTACATGAAGATAGGAACATAATGCATGCAAGTGAGTGTGTGCAACTAGATCTCTTCAAAGAAAGCTAAACTAGTGAGATACCTTTGAAGTGCTCTTTGAGAGAGATGATGTCCTTGAAGCTTGGCCTAAATTACCCTTCCAAAGAATAATCCCCAATGTGGTTTGTCAACGAAATAAGCCAATCAAAATATGAGGAACTTACAATCTCCCCCTTTGGCTATTTCGTGACAAAACCACCACTCACAAATCATCCTCACAAGAAAGTAAAAACTAAAGGTCAACAAAAAGATATTCTACATTACAAAAAGATACCTAGATACTAGGTCTTCAAAACTTCAAGCTCTTGTAGAATAGCCACCTTCCCTACAAAACAATGAGACTACACTTTCCAAGACAAGTGTATGCGAGGTGATCAAGAGGGATAAATAAATAAGAGCAATTTGCATAATAAAAGAAAATTACAACATGCCGCAACATGCCGCAACATGCAAATGCTCCCCCTATATAGGTTACTCCCCCTCAACGGGACAATCTCTCCAAATATGCAATCCCCTTAAATAAAACCACATTAGTCCCCCTTTTTGTCATGAGATAGGCAAAGGAGTATTCTCTAACCGGGTCACTTTAGCAAAGAGAGATATTTGCAAGATAAGTGCATAATCATATACAACAACTTTATGCAACTCAATTAATTGAGAGAGAATCATTGAGGGTTTTATTGTTTAGAAGAAAATGTGTGACTTAGTTGCTTTGGATGTAAGACAAGTAACATCATGGTTCAAGCAAATGGTATTTGGCAAAGAGAATCTCAAAAAGGGTTCCAAAAGAATTCAAACCAATTTGCACCTTTTGTCATAAGCAAACAAGATAGTGTTTCAAAAATGAATTTCAATTTAAAGAGCAACTATACCAAACTTTATAAGCGAAACAAGACATGAGCGACTTTTGCACCCTTTTTGATTTTTCCGGGTAAGATACCCGTATGATAGTAGCCTTGTTCAACTAATAAAGAGAGAGAGAAGACTAAATTTGGATGAGACATCCTTATTTATTGCATGCATACTAGATCCTTATTGGGTTTAGTCTTCTCATTTGCTTTCACACATATTTTATACGAAGGCAATAAAAAAAAACATTTCATGCAAATCATTTTGAGCATGTCATAAACAAGTTCACATATCATGGAGATAGATTATAGGTCATTCAAATGTACTTCCCAAACAATTCTCCTAATCCAAAAATGCATGTTTGAACATAGAGGTGACATGGATTACAAACCAAGCAAGGCACACTGATTGAATAAAAAGCCATATAAGATTATATATAAGCACAACCAAGAATACTCAAGCAAATAATAAAGAAGCATAAAGTTGATCAAGTTTTTGCTTATTCCAACATGCAAGGTTGCTCTCTTTGCTTGAGTTCCCCATAAGAGGTCAATCATCAAAACACATCAAGACATATGACAAATCCCAATAGACCTACTAAGTGACTTGAACCTAGTTGAGTCTAAGGGCTTTGTAAATAAATCCGCTAGTTGATCATTTGTCCCCACATGTTCAAGAGCATTGCATTTGTTTTCAACTAGTTCTCTAATGAAATGATGCATAATGTCTATATGCTTTGTCCTAGAGTGCTGAACCGGATTCTTTGAAATATTGATAGCACTCATGTTATCACAATAAAGGGTAAGAATACCTTGATCAAGGCCGTAATCCACAAGCATTTGTTTCATCCAAAGGAGTTGTATGCAAGCACTCCCGGCGGCTATGTATTCCGCTTTAGCTGTGGATAGAGAGATGGAATTTTGCTTCTTGCAAAACCATGAGACCAAGTTGTTGCCTAGGAAGAAGCAACCGCCCGATGTACTCTTCCTATCATCACAATTTCCTGCCTAATCTGCATCACTGAAGCCAACTAAGCTAGCATTAGTGTCAAAAGAGTACCATATCCCATAGTTGGAAGTCCCATTCACATATCAAATGATTCTCTTCACGGAGGAGAGATGGGATTCCTTGGGATCCGCTTGGTACCTAGCACACACACCCACACTAAAGGCTATATCGGGCCTACTTGCGGTCAAGTAAAGCAAGCTACCAATCATGCCACGATAAAGACTTTGTTCCACACTCTTGCCACTAGCATCCTTGCTTAGTTTCAAGGTGGTACTCATGGGTGTGTCACAATGTTTGGCATTCTCAAGGCCAAACTTCTTCACTAGGTTCTTAGCATACTTAGCCTGGGATATGAAAATCTCATCATGCAATTGCTTGATTTGCAAACCTAGGAAGTAATTGAGCTCCCCAACAAGACTCATCTCAAACTCATGAGACATGACATCAACAAATTGTTGGACTTTGGATTTGTTGGTGGAGCCAAAAACAATATCATCAACATAAATTTGAGCTATGAAAAGCTCATCTTTGTTCCTCTTGATGAATAACATTTTGTCAACACTACCCCTAATGTAGTTATTGTCAACAAGAAATTAAGTGAGGCGCTCATACCAAGCCCTAGGTGCTTGTTTCAACCCATATAAAGCCTTCTTGAGGCTATAGACATGATTGGGGTGGTGTGGATCCACAAACCCTTTGGGTTGCTCAACAAACACTTCCTCATGCAAGAAACCATTGAGGAAGGCACTCTTAACATCCATTTGATGCAATTTGAACTTGTGCACACATGATATGGACAAAAGAAGCCTTATGGACTCAAGACGGGCAACCGGAGTAAAAGTCTCCTCAAAGTCAATACCCTCAATTTGAGAGTATCCTTGTGCTACAAGTCTAACCTTGTTACGTACAATGTTGCCATTTTCATCCGACTTATTCCTATATACCCATTTGGTGCCTATGACATTAGTATCCTTGGGTCTAGGAACAAGAGTCCAAACCTCATTTCTTTCAAATTGGTTTAGCTCTTCTTGCATGGCAAGAACCCAAAACTCATCATTCAAGGCTTCATCAACCTTTTTGGGTTCAATTTGAGAGGTGTAGCAAGTATAGCTAATTTGATTAGCTATTTGACGCCTAGTCCTAACACCCTCATTCATATCTCCAAGAATGTCATTCTTATTATGGAGATGTCTAACCCATGGAGCGGGTTCTTTGGAGTCCAAAGATGGATCTCTATCAAGAGGTTTGATGACCTCTTCATCAAGACTTGACTTCACATCAATTGAAGTCTCACCATTCTTCTCCAAGAAAGGATCATCAAGCACAATGACCTCCTCATCATGATCTCTAGTCTTAGGCCTACAATCATCTATGACGACATTAGATGATTCCATGACACTCCGAGTTTTTAAATTGAAAACTCTATAGGCCTTACTATTAAGGGCATAGCCAATAAAAATCCCCTCATCACTCTTGGCATCAAACTTGCCAAGTTGATCTCGGTCATTTAGAATGTAGCATTTGCTCCCAAATGAGTGGAAGTAGCTAATATTTGGCTTCCTACCCTTCCATAATTCATAGGAGGTTTGCCTAGTACCGGGCCTTAGGAAGACTCTATTTCCTATGTAGCAAGCCGTATTGACAGCCTCGGCCCAAAGGATAGGAAGTTTGCCTAGTACCGGGCCTTAGGAAGACTCTATTTCCTATGTAGCAAGCCGTATTGACAGCCTCGGCCCAAAGGTTCCTAGGGACATTGTTGCTAAGCAACATCACACGGCCCATCTCTTGAAGGACCCTGTTCTTCCTCTCAACAACCCCATTTTGTTGAGGAGTTCTAGGAGCCGAAAACTCATGGGAAATGCCTAAGCTATTGCAATAGCTTTCAAAACAAGCATTTTCAAATTCCCTCCCATGGTCACTCCTAATTCTTTTAATGCTTTTGATGTGTGAGTTCTTTTCATTTTGAATTTTAGTGCAAAGCATTTTAAATTTTTCAAATGTTTCAGATTTTTCTCTAAGAAAATATGTCCATGTAAATCTAGAAAAATCATCAACACAAACAAAAATGTATCTCTTGCCGCCGAGACTCTCGGTTTGCATGGGACCCATAAGGTCCATATGTAGAAGCTCTAATGGCTCCTTGGTGGCGAGATACTTGCCTTTCTTGTGCATACTTTTGGTTTGTTTCCCTTGTTGACACGGTCCATAAACGCCATCGACTTTCTTCCCAAGCTTAGGGAGGCCACGCACAACCTTGAACTTATCTAAGATCCTCAAATCTCGATAGTTCATGTGGCCAAGTCTTTGATGCCATAACTCAATTTCCTCACATTTGGACATATTGCAAGAGATAGCACTAGCTTCAAGACAATAGCAATTGTCACTAGATCTCTTTCCTTTTAGCAAGGTTTGTCCATTTGGCATTAAAATAGAGCAATCATTTTTGTTAAACAAGACAGAGAGTCCGTCATCATTAAGATGAGAAATGCTTATAAGATTGGCTTGCAAGCCATCAACAAGTAAAGCATTGGACAAAGAGGGTAAATCGGGAATGGAGATGGTTCCTTTCCCTATGACTTTCTTTCTAGATCCATCACCAAAGGTGACAAATCCTCCATCCTCCAAGACAAGGGATTTAAAGAAGCTCTTGTTCCCCGTCATATGCCTAGAACACCCACTATCCAAATACCAAGTGTTAGAGGCATTTGCCTTCAAGGCAATTTGAGCCACATAGCAAGAATAGTTATCCATTCTAATCCACCTAGGTGTAATGTTCTCATTCCTAGTGGTATTAGTCACATTGGCTCTAGATTTCCTAGGATCATGCAAATTTGCTATGGGTTTCCTAGGAACATGCATTCTAGCTCTAGCTCTATTTCTTTCAATCATGCTCTTGATTCTACACATTTCAATGTATTTAAAGCAATTTGGTCTAATGTGACCATCAACACCACAAAAATGACAAGTGGGAATAAAATAAGAATACATACCATGCCCTTGTGAGTACAAAGGGGCTTTCCCACGCATTTGAGCTTGTCTTTTGTGTTGGATTGGTTCTCTTCTTCTTTGTTGTTGAGTTGGAATGAATTGCTTCCTTGGTTGACCTTGCATGAATTGCTTTTTGGCTTGATGGTATTTCGGTTGAGGGAAATTTGCTTGATGCACTCTTGTTGATTGAGCTTGAGCTTGTTTCCCTTGTGCTACCTTGCCTTGAGGATCTTTAGAGCACTCTCCTAGTTCGATCTTCTTCCTAGGATATTGTGGGGGTGGAGACTCTTTGTTATCCAAACTCTTAACAAACACAATTTTGCTTGAGGATGAGGTCTCCTTGTCATCTTCATAGTCAAGACCTTTCTTATCACTTGGCCTCTTGCCAACTCCCAACATGTGGTCAAGTTTATTCGTGCTTGAAGTCATCTTAGCAATGATCTCTCTAGCTTCTTCAAGCTCCTTTTCCATCAATTCCTCATTCCTTTTGGCTATCTTCACTTCTTTATTTAAGTGAGTAGCTTCTGTGGATAGCTTGAGATTCTCTCCTTTTAGCCTTTGAATCTCTTTCTTCATCTTCAATCTTGAGCTTTGAAAATGCTCAATGAAGCCTTCAAGATCCATTCCTCCTACATCCATATTTGTTGAATGGGATGAAGAGTCACCATAGCTAGAGTCATCTTCACTTTGTTTCTCTACCTCTTCATCGTCTATTGCTTCCTTACTCTTGAGAGAGGATGCGAATGCAATAAAGTTTGCCACATGATCCTCATCATCTGAGAACTCTCCTTCTTCTTCCAAGTCATCACCATCACTCCACGTGGCGGCCATGGCCTTTCCTTTCTTCTTATTTTTCAAATTTCCACAATCCGTGGAGATGTGTCCGAAACCTCCACATTCGAAGCATTGAATCCATTTTCTTGTGGGCTTGTCTTCACTTGACTCAAACTTCTTGAAAGGAGTCTTCTTCTTTATTTCCTTTCCTTTGGATCCAAATCCCCTCTTCTCAAAATTGATGAACTTCTTGAATCTTTTCACCATGAGGGCCATTTCTTCATCTGAGTCTTCTTCCTCCTTCTCAACCTTAGAAGTCTTCAGAGCAATGCTCTTTTGCTTCTTTTGAGGTGTAGGTGTGGGAGTCCATCTAGACTCATATGCTAGAAGCCTTCCAATAACTTCACTTGGTTTCATATTCTTGTAGTCACTATTCTCCTCAAGAGCCGTCACTTTTGACTCAAATCTTGCTGGAAGCGACCTCATAATTTTTTGCTTGATCCTCCTATCCGAATAGGGATCACCAAGTTGATGGCTTTGATTGACTATGTCCATCATCTTCACTTGAAAGTCTTTGAAGCACTCATCCTCATCCATCCTAATTTGCTCGAATTGTGTTTGGAGGACTTGAAGCTTGGAGTCCTTGACCACCTCGGTTCCCTCATGGGCCATCTCTAGAATCTCCCATGCCTTTTTTGCAATTCTTGTTGTTTGGATCAATTTGTACTGATTGTCATCCATTGCACAAAGAATTGCATCCATAGCCTTGTTGTTCCACTTGGATGCTTCAAACTCTTGAGTTGACCATTCCGACTTTGGCTTGAGAACTACACTTTCGTCTTTAAGAGTCTTTTCCGGAAGAGTATAGCCGTCTTCAATTGCCATCCTTGCTCGGTCATTTATTTGGCAAATGTAAGACTCCATCTTGCCTTTCCAAGAGGCATAGTTTATTCCGGTGAGCAAAGGGGGTCTTGTGCTAGAGGCTCCTTCATTACCACTTTCGTTCCCACTCATAGTGTTTGGGTATGAATGAGATGAATGTTTATGATGCAACAAACACAAACAATATGCAAGACACACAACGAGCAAGGATCACCTAAGTGTATCTAGGAACCAGCTCTGATACCAATTGAAAATACACAAAGTGTGTCTAATACAACCTAGAGGGGGGGGTGAATAGGTTTTAGTTGATTTATTACCAACCTTTCAACTTAATCAATTTTAATAATCCTACTCCATATTAACAATCAATCAATCTAACATAAATATGCGGAAAACAATAAATACACAAGGATTGATTTAAGTGAGAAACCCTCCAACTGGGCAAAACTCACGGGCTATCCTTCTAGCCACATACGGTCCTCAAATCCACTATTTGAACGAAAGTTTACAACCTAGGTTGACCTCAAGTCACACCTACTTGATCACTAACCCTTTCAATCTACCCAACGGGCCTTTAATAGTGATTCTTGACCACAAGCGTGTGCACTAACTCACTTAGTCACAAAGCTTAACAATCAATGAAGAGGTTAAACAACCTATGTGAATATGTAAAAGATATTCAAACATGCAATTAATGTTAGGCAACAATAAATGCTTATCTAAGGATTTAAAAATATCAATAAATGCAAATCCTAGATATCAATATCTAAATGCAAATGCATGAAGATTTAGCTAGAAGGGTAAAATCGTCCTAAATGCTAGCTATTAATGAACAAGGCTCTCAACCAACAAACAAAAACTCAATCATGTTATAAATGCCAATAAACATAAAGATATGCAGTAAAATCACATAAAAGAGCTAACCCTAGGCAAACAAGAACATAAATAAATACAAAGAGATTTAGGGCATGTTCAAGTTACCTAGTCAATGAAAGCAAGAAGAATCCATGATGAGATGATGCTTAAAGATGTTAGATGCACATGGATTTGTGTTTGGTTGAGTAAAGATGAGTTCTTGGGAGTTTCTCTCTCTAAGGAAAGCTTGGCCTATCAAAAATGGCTTCTTAAACTCATAAAAAAACGAGCAAGGAAGAAGATAGAGCATATATAAGGGAGCCCTAGTTGAAACAACGTCGTTTTGAACTTAGGGCACAAAATCCCGTCAATACCGCTAGATGGACCGCGTCGCAGGCAAGTGTCCAGACCGCGGTACACACAGCAGTGCACCGTCTGGACAACAACGTGGTGCAGGGCGCTGTGCATGCAGGTGCACAGGCCGCGGTATGGGCAACAGAGGCTTACTGGACAACACCGCTACTGGGGTCGCTTTGCGTGCAAGAGTATAGGAAGCGGTACATGAAGCATGACTCTGCTGAGGTATACCGCTCTGTATGCCGCGGTGCAAGCATGTCTTGCCAAGCGGTCTAGGCCGCGCTAAGAGAAGAATTTATCTTTTCTGGGCAAACTCAACACACTAAGAGATGTGCAAAATGTGCAAGTGTGGAGTGTGAAAAGAGGCATACAATACATCATTCAATTACATGAAGATAGGAACATAATGCATGCAAGTGAGTGTGTGCAACTAGATCTCTTCAAAGAAAGCTAAACTAGTGAGATACCTTTGAAGTGCTCTTTGAGAGAGATGATGTCCTTGAAGCTTGGCCTAAATTACCCTTACAAAGAATAATCCCCAATGTGGTTTGTCAACGAAATAAGCCAATCAAAATATGAGGAACTTACAGATATCTTTAAAACCTCTCTCTCTCCAACATCTCTTGTCTTCAATCTTCGAAAACAATATAAATAACACCACAATACTTGATTTCATTGCCCTTGACTGGCCTACAAACTCGAGTAGGAGCTTCATAAAGTCGAATTTGAAGTTTATAAGGTGAGAATTATTGATATTTGAAGCTTGAATCTTCTTGAGCTCACTCCTTAAACCATACCGTGATTTTTAAATGTTTTGATCAGCTTAGAATTGTTTGTAATGGTATATATCTCATGGGTTTTGATACATTATTTGAGTATGTTGTGGTTTTAGAAATCAAGTTTGAAGTTTTCAAATATTTTAGGTTTCTGTCGAAAGTTACATGGCAATCAGTCACGTAATATGATTTTAGTTCATCATGTGATATGTAATATATTTTTAGTTCATCATGTAATATGATTTTAGTTCATCATGTAACATGTATGACATATAATATATTTTTAGTTCATCATGTAATATGATTTCAGTTCATCATGTAACATGTATGACATATAATATATTTTTAGTTCATCATGTAATTTGTTTTTAGTTAATCATGTAACATGTATGATATCTAAACATCTAATATATGTTTATGTCATGCAATAATGGTATGTGCATCATGTCATATGAGTCAGTTTATAATGTCATATGCACCAGTTTATCATGTCATGTCGTATTTAACTAATTGGTTTGCAACTTTTTTAATCTACTTGTACCACTACATGTGCAGTTACGAATGTTTGTAAAGTCGTCATAAGATTCAATGGATATTGGGAGGATGACAAGTATGTGGGTGGTGAATCAAGAGGGCTTGTTGTGCCTAAGGGACTAACATACCATGACTTGGTTTCATTGGTATGTTCAGTTGCCAACATTTGTAAGTTCCTCATATTTTGATTGGCTTATTTCGTTGACAAACCACATTGGGGATTATTCTTTGTAAGGGTAATTTAGGCCAAGCTTCAAGGACATCATCTCTCTCAAAGAGCACTTCAAAGGTATCTCACTAGTTTAACTTTCTTTGAAGAGATCTAGTTGCACACACTCACTTGCATGCATTATTGTTCCTAACTTCATGAAATTGAATGTTGTATTGTATGCCACTTTTCACACTCCACACTTGCACTAATTGCACATCTCTTAGTTTGTTGAGTTTGCCTCGAAAAGAGAAATTCTTCTCTACGCGCAGCCCATACCGCTTGGCAAGACATGCTTGCACCGCGGCATACAGAGCGGTATACCTCAGCAGGGTCATGCTTCCTGTACCGCTTCCTGTACACTTGCACGTAAAGCGACCCAAGTCGCGGTGTTGTCCAGTAAGCCTCTGTTGCCCATACCGCGGCCTGTGAACCTGCATGCACAGCGCCCTGCACCGCGTTGTTGTCCAGACGATGCACTGCTGTGTGTACCGTGGTCTGGACACTTGCCTGCGACGCGGTCCAGCAAGCGGTATTAACGGGTTTTTGTTTCTCAAACCCAAAACGACGCAGTTTTGTCTAGGGCTTCTATATATATGCTCTATCTTCTTCCTTGCTCGTTTTTCATGAGTTCAAGAAGCCACTTTTGATAGGCTAAGCTTCCATTAGAGAGAGAAACTCCTAAGAACTCATCTTTACTCAACCAAACACAAATCCATGTGCATCTAACATCTTCAAGCATCATCTCATCATGGATTCTTCTTGCTTTCATTGACTAGGTAACTTGAACATGCCCTAAATCTCTTTGTATTTATTTATGTTCTTGTTTGCCTAGGGTTAGCTCTTTTATGTGATTTTATTGCATATCTTTATGTTTATTGGCACTTATAACATGATTGAGTTGTTGGTTGTTGGTTGAGAGCCTTGTTCATTAATAGCTAGCATTTAGGACGATTTTACCCTTCTAGCTAAATCTTCATGCATTTGCATTTAGATATTGATATCTAGGATTTGCATTTATTGATATCTTTAAATCCTTAGATAAGCATTTATTGTTGCCTAGCATTAATTGCATGTTTGAATATCGTTTACATATTCACATAGGTTGTTTAACCTCTTCATTGATTGTTAAGCTTTGTGACTAAGTGAGTTAGTGCACAAGCTTGTGGTCAAGAATCACTATTAAAGGCCCGTTGGGTAGATTGAAAGGGTTAGTGACCAAGTAGGTGTGACTTGAGGTCAACCTAGGTTGTAAACTTTCATTCAAATAGTGGATTTGAGGACCGTATGTGGTTAGAAGGATAGCCCGTGAGTTTTGCCCAGTTGGAGGGTTTCTCACGTAAATCAATCCTTGTGTATTTATTGTTTTCCGCATATTTATGTTGGATTAATTGATTGTTAATATGGAGTAGCATTATTAAAAATTGATTAAGTTGAAAAGTTGGTGATAAATCAACTAAAACCTATTCACCCCCCCCCCCCCCCCCCCCCCCCCCCTCTAGGTTGTATTAGACACACTTTGTGTATTTTCAATTGGTATCAGAGCGGGTTCCTAGATACACTTAGGTGATCCTTGCTCGTTGTGTGTCTTGCCTATTGTTTGTGTTTGTTGCATCATAAACATTCATCTCATTCATACCCAAACACTATGAGTGGGAACGGAAGTGGTAATGAGGGAGCCTCTAGCACAAGACCCCATTTGCTCACCGGAATAAACTATGCCTCTTGGAAAGGTAAGATGGAGTCTTACATTTGCCAAATAAATGACCGAGCATGGATGGCAATTGAAGACGGCTACACTCTTCCGGTAAAGACTCTTGAAGACGAAAGTGTAGTTCTCAAGCCAAAGTCGGAATGGTCAACTCAAGAGTTTGAAGCATCCAAGTGGAACAACAAGGCTATGCATGCAATTCTTTGTGCAATGGATGACAATCAGTACAAATTGATCCAAACAACAAGAATTGCAAAAGAGGCATGGGAGATTCTAGAGACGGCCCATGAGGGAACCGAGGTGGTCAAGGACTCCAAGCTTTAAGTCTTCCAAACACAATTCGAGCAAATTAGGATGGATGAGGATGAGTGCTTCAAAGACTTTCAAGTGAAGATGATGGACATAGTCAATCAAAGCCATCAACTTGGTGATCCCTATTTGGATAGGAGGATCAAGCAAAAAATTATGAGGTCGCTTCCAGCAAGATTTGAGTCAAAAGTGACGGCTCTTGAGGAGAATAGTGACTACAAGAATATGAAGCCAAGTGAAGTTATTGGAAGGCTTATAGCATATGAGTCTAGATGGACTCCCACACCTACACCTCAAAAGAAGCAAAAGAGCATTGCTCTGAAGACTTCTAAGATTGAGAAGGAGGAAGAAGACTCAGATGAAGAAATGGCCCTCATGGTGAAAAGATTCAAGAAGTTCATCAATTTTGAGAAGAGGGGATTTGGATCCAAAGGAAAGGAAATAAAGAAGAAGACTCATTTCAAGAAGTTTGAGTCAAGTGAAGACAAGCCCACAAGAAAAGGGATTCAATGCTTCGAATGTGGAGGTTTCGGACACATCTCCACGGATTGTGGAAATTTGAAAAATAAGAAGAAAGGAAAGGCCATGGCCGCCACGTGGAGCGATGGTGATGACTTGGAAGAAGAAGAAGAGTCCTCAGATGATGAGGATCATGTGGCAAACTTTATTGCATTCGCATCCTCTCTTAAGAGTAAGGAAGCAATAGACGATGAAGAGGTAGAGAAACAAAGTGAAGATGACTCTAGCTATGGTGACTCTTCATCCCATTCAACAAATATGGATGTAGGAGGAATGGATCTTGAAGGCTTCATTGAGCATTTTCAAAGCTCAAGATTGAAGATGAAGAAAGAGATTCAAAGGCTAAAAGGAGAGAATCTCAAGCTATCCACCGAAGCTACTCACTTAAATAAAGAAGTGAAGATAGCCAAAAGGAATGAGGAATTGATGGAAAAGGAGCTTGAAGAAGCTAGAGAGATCATTGCTAAGATGACTTCAAGCACGAATAAATTTGACCATATGTTGGGAGTTGGCAAGAGGCCAAGTGATAAGAAAGGTCTTGGCTATGAAGATGACAAGGAGACCTCATCCTCAAGAAAAATTGTGTTTGTTAAGAGTTTGGATAACAAAGAGCCTCCAGCCCCACAATATCCTAGGAAGAAGATCGAACTAGGAGAGTGCTCTAAAGATCCTCAAGTCAAGGTTGCACAAGGGAAACAAGCTCAAGCTCAACCAACAAGGGTGCATCAAGCAAGTTGCCCTCAACCGAAATACCATCAAGCTAGAAAGCAATTCATGCAAGGGCAACCAAGGAAGCAATTCATTCCAACTCAACAACAAAGAAGAAAAGAACCAATCCAACATAAAAGATAAGCTCAAATGCGTGGGAAAGCCCCTTTGTACTCACAAGGGCATGGTATGTCTTCTTATTTTATTCCCACTTGTCACTTTTGTGGTGTTGATGGTCACATTAGACCAAATTGCTTTAAATACATTGAAATGTGTAGAATCAAGAGCATGATTGAAAGAAATAGAGCTAGAGCTAGAATGCATGTTCCTAGGAAACCCAGAGCAAATTTGCATGATCCTAGAAAATCTAGAGCCAATGTGACTAATACCACTAGGAATAAGAACATTACACCTAGGTGGATTAGAAGGGATAACTATTCTTGCTATGTGGCTCAAATTGCCTTGAAGGCAAATGCCTCTAACACTTGGTATTTGGATAGTGGGTGTTCTAGGCATATGACGGGGAACAAGAGCTTCTTTAAATCCCTTGTCTTGGAGGATGGAGGATTTGTCACCTTTGGTGATGGATCTAGAAAGAAAGTCATAAGGAAAGGAACCATCTCCATTCCCGATTTACCCTCCTTGTCCAATGTTTTACTTGTTGATGGCTTACAAGCCAATCTTATAAGCATTTCTCATCTTAATGATGACGGGCACTCTGTCTTGTTTAACAAAAATGATTGCTCTATTTTAATGTCAAATGGACAAACCTTGCTAAAAGGAAAGAGATCTAGTGACAATTGCTATTGTCTTGAAGCTAGTGCTATCTCTTGCAATATGTCCAAATGTGAGGAAATTGAGTTATGGCATCAAAGACTTGGCCACATGAACTATCGAGATTTGAGGATCTTAGATAAGTTCAAGGTTGTGCGTGGCCTCCCTAAGCTTGGGAAGAAAGTCGATGGCATTTGTGGACCTTGTCAACAAGGGAAACAAACCAAAAGTATGCACAAGAAAGGCAAGTATCTCGCCACCAAGGAGCCATTAGAGCTTCTACATATGGACCTTATGGGTCTCATGCAAACCGAGAGTCTCGGCGGCAAGAGATACATTTTTGTATGTGTTGATGATTTTTCTAGATTTACATGGACATATTTTCTTAGAGAAAAATCTGAAACTTTTGAAAAATTTAAAATGCTTTGTACTAAAATTCAAAATGAAAAGAACTCACACATCAAAAGCATTAAAAGAATTAGGAGTGACCATGGGAGGGAATTTGAAAATGCTTGTTTTGAAAGCTATTGCAATAGCTTAGGCATTTCCCATGAGTTTTCGGCTCCTAGAACTCCTCAACAAAATGGGGTTGTTGAGAGGAAAAATAGGGTCCTTCAAGAGATGGGCCGTGTGATGTTGCTTAGCAACAATGTCCCTAGGAACCTTTGGGCCGAGGCCGTCAATACGGCTTGCTACATAGGAAATAGAGTCTTCCTAAGGCCCGGTACTAGGCAAACCTCCTATGAATTATGGAAGGGTAGGAAGCCAAATATTAGCTACTTCCACTCATTTGGGAGCAAATGCTACATTCTAAATGACCGAGATCAACTTGGCAAGTTTGATGCCAAGAGTGATGAGGGGATCTTTATTGGCTATGCCCTTAATAGTAAGGCCTATAGAGTTTTCAATTTAAAAACTCGGAGTGTCATGGAATCATCTAATGTCGTCATAGATGAGTGTAGGCCTAAGAC
This sequence comes from Dipteronia sinensis, assembly GCA_033220585.1. Taxonomy (NCBI): domain Eukaryota; kingdom Viridiplantae; phylum Streptophyta; class Magnoliopsida; order Sapindales; family Sapindaceae; genus Dipteronia; species Dipteronia sinensis. Next base: position 66,816 of record JANJYJ010000399.1, read on the forward strand.
TAGAGACCATGATGATGAGGTCATTGTGCTTGATGATCCTTTCTTGGAGAAGAATGGTGAGACTTCAATTGATGTGAAGTCAAGTCTTGATGAAGAGGTCATCCAACCTCTTGATAGAGATCCATCTTTGGACTCTAAAGAACCCGCTCCATGGGTTAGACATCTCCACAATAAGAATGACATTCTTGGAGATATGAATGAGGGTGTTAGGACTAGGCGTCAATTAGCTAATCAAATTAGCTATACTTGCTACACCTCTCAAATTGAACCCAAAAAGGTTGATGAAGCCTTGAATGATGAGTTTTGGGTTCTTGCCATGCAAGAAGAGCTAAACCAATTTGAAAGAAATGAGGTTTGGACTCTTGTTCCTAGACCCAAGGATACTAATGTCATAGGCACAAAATGGGTATATAGGAACAAGTCGGATGAAAATGGCAACATTGTGCGCAACAAGGCTAGACTTGTAGCACAAGGATACTCTCAAATTGAGGGTATTGACTTTGAGGAGACCTTTGCTCCGGTTGCCCGTCTGAGTCCATAAGGCTTCTTTTGTCCATATCATTTGTGCACAAGTTCAAATTGCATCAAATGGATGTTAAGAGTGCCTTCCTAAATGGTTTCTTGCATGAGGAAGTGTTTGTTGAGCAACCCAAGGGGTTTGTGGATCCACACCACCCCAATCATGTATATAGCCTCAAGAAGGCTTTATATGGATTGAAACAAACACTTAGGGCTTGGTATGAGCGCCTCACTCAATTTCTTGTTGACAATGACTACACTATGGGTAGTGTTGACAAAACTTTATTCATCAAGAGGAACAAAGATGAGCTTTTCATAGCTCAAATCTATGTTGATGATATCGTTTTTGGCTCCACCAACAAATCCAAAGTCCAACAATTTGTTGATGTCATGTCTCATGAGTTTGAGATGAGTCTTGTTGGGGAGCTCAATTACTTCCTAGGTTTGCAAATCAAGCAATTGCATGATGGGATTTTCATATCCCAAGCTAAGTATGCTAAAAACCTAGTGAAGAAGTTTGGCCTTGAGAATGCCAAACATTGTGACACACCCATGAGTACCACTTTGAAACTAAGCAAGGATGCCAGTGGCAAGAGTGTGGAACAAAGTCTTTATCGGGGTATGATTGGTAGCTTGCTTTACTTGACCGCAAGTAGGCCCGATATAGCCTTTAGTGTGGGTGTGTGTGCTAGGTACCAAGCTGATCCCAAGGAAGCCCATCTCTCCTCCGTGAAGAGAATCATTCGATATGTGAATGGGACTTCCAACTATGGGATATGGTACTCTTTTGACACTAATGCTAGCTTAGTTGGCTTTAGTGATGCAGATTGGGCAGGAAATTATGATGATAGGAAGAGTACATCGGGCGGTTGCTTCTTCCTAGGCAACAACTTGGTCTCATGGTTTTGCAAGAAACAAAATTCCATCTCTCTATCCACAGCTGAAGCGGAATACATAGCCGCCGGGAGTGCTTGCACACAACTCCTTTGGATGAAACAAATGCTTGTGGATTATGGCTTTGATCAAGGTATTCTTACCCTTTATTGTGATAACATGAGTGCTATTAATATTTCAAAGAATCCGGTTCAGCACTCTAGGACAAAGCATATAGACATTAGGCATCATTTCATTAAAGAACTAGTTGAAAACAAATGCATTGCACTTGAGCATGTGGGCACAAATGATCAACTAGCGGATTTATTTATAAAGCCCTTAGACTCAACTAGGTTCAAGTCACTTAGTAGGTCTATTGGGATTTGTCATATGCCTTGATGTGTTTTGGTGATTGACCCTGTATGGGGAACTCAAGCAAAGAGAGCAACCTTGCATGTTGGAATAAGCAAAAAACTTGATCAACTTTATGCTTCTTTATTATTTGCTTGAGTATTCTTGGTTGTGCTTATATATAATCTTATATGGCTTTTTATTCAATAAGTGTGCCTTGCTTGGCTTGTAATCCATGTCACCTCTATGTTCAAACATGCATTTTTGGATTAGGAGAATTGATTGGGAAGTACATTTGAATGACCTATAATTTATCTCCTTGACATGTCAACTTGTTTATGACATGCTCAAAATGATATGCATGAAATTTTTTTTATTGCCTTAGTGCAAAATTTGTGTGAAAGCAACTGAGAAGACTAAACCCAACAAGGATCTAGTATCCATGCAATAAATAAGGATGTCTCATCCAAATTTAGTCTTCTCTCTCTCTTTATTAGTTGAACAAGGCTACTATCATACGGGTATCTTACCCGGAAAAATCAAAAAGGGTGCGAAAGTCGCTCATGTCTTGTTTCGCTTATAAAGTTTGGTATAGTTGCTCTTTAAATTGAAATTCATCTTTGAAACACTATATCTTATTTGCTTATGACAAAAGGGTGCAAATTGGTTTGAATTCTTTTGGAACCCTTTTTGAGGTTCTCCTTGCCAAATACCATTTGCTTGAACCATGATGTTACATGTCTTACATCCAAAGCAATTAAGTCATACATTTTCTTCTAAACAATAAACCTTCAATGATTCTCTCTCAATTAATTGAGTTGCATAAAGTTGTTGTATATGATTATGCACTTATCTTGCACATAGCTCTCTTTGCTAAAGTGACCCGGTTGAGGAATACTCCTTTGTCTATCTCATGACAAAAAGGGGGAGTAATGGTTTATTTAAAGGGTGATTGTATTTAAGGGGAGATTGTCCCGTTGAGGGAGAGTAACCTATATAGGGGGAGCATTTGCATGCTGCATGTTGTAGTTTTCTTTTATTATGCAAATTGCTCTTATTTATTTATCTCTCTTGATCACCTCACATACACTTGTCTTGGAAAGTGTAGTCTCATTGTTTTGTAGGGAAGGTGGCTATTCTACAAGAGCTTGAAGTTTTGAAGACCTAGTATCTAGGTATCTTTTTGTAATGTAGAATATCTTTTTGTTGACCTTTAGTTTTTACTTTCTTGTGAGGATGATTTGTGAGTGGGTGGTTTTGTCACGAAATAGCCAAAGGAGGAGATTGTAAGTTCCTCATATTTTGATTGGCTTATTTCGTTGACAAACCACATTGGGGATTATTCTTTGTAAGGGTAATTTAGGCCAAGCTTCAAGGACATCATCTATCTCAAAGAGCACTTCAAAGGTATCTCACTAGTTTAACTTTCTTTGAAGAGATCTAGTTGCACACACTCACTTGCATGCATTATGTTCCTATCTTCATGTAATTGAATGATGTATTGTATGCCTCTCTTCACACTCCACACTTGCACATTTTGCACATCTCTTAGTGTGTCGAGTTTGCCCATAAAAGAGATTTTCTTCTCTTAGCGTGGCCTAGACCGCTTGGCAAGACATGCTTGCACCGCGGCATACAGAGCGGTATATCTCAGCAGAGTCATGTTTCATGTACCGCTTCCTGTACACTTGCACGCAAAGCGACCCAAGTCGCGGTGTTGTCCAGTAAGCCTCTGTTGCCCATACCGCGGCCTGTGCACCTGCATGCACAGCGCCCTGCACCGCGTTGTTGTCCAAACGATGCACTGCTGTGTGTACCGTGGTCTGGACACTTGCCTGCGACGGGGTCCAGCAAGCGGTATTGACGGGTTTTTGTTTCTCAAACCCAAAACGACGCAGTTTTGTCTAGGGCTTCTATATATATGCTCTATCTTCTTCCTTGCTCGTTTTTCATGAGTTCAAGAAGCCACTTTTGATAGGCTAAGCTTCCATTAGAGAGAGAAACTCCTAAGAACTCATCTTTACTCAACCAAACACAAATCCATGTGCATCTAACATCTTCAAGCATCATCTCATCATGGATTCTTCTTGCTTTCATTGACTAGGTAACTTGAACATGCCCTAAATCTCTTTGTATTTATTTATGTTCTTGTTTGCCTAGGGTTAGCTCTTTTATGTGATTTTATTGCATATCTTTATGTTTATTGTCACTTATAACATGATTGAGTTGTTGGTTGTTGGTTGAGAGCCTTGTTCATTAATAGCTAGCATTTAGGACGATTTTACCCTTCTAGCTAAATCTTCATGCATTTGCATTTAGATATTGATATCTAGGATTTGCATTTATTGATATCTTTAAATCCTTAGATAAGCATTTATTGTTGCCTAGCATTAATTACATGTTTGAATATCGTTTACATATTCACATAGGTTGTTTAACCTCTTCATTGATTGTTAAGTTTTGTGACTAAGTGAGTTAGTGCACAAGCTTGTGGTCAAGAATCACTATTAAAGGCCCGTTGGGTAGATTGAAAGGGTTAGTGACCAAGTAGGTGTGACTTGAGGTCAACCTAGGTTGTAAACTTTCATTCAAATAGTGGATTTGAGGACCGTATGTGGCTAGAAGGATAGCCCGTGAGTTTTGCCCAGTTGGAGGGTTTCTCACGTAAATCAATCCTTGTGTATTTATTGTTTTCCGTATATTTATGTTGGATTGATTGATTGTTAATATGGAGTAGGATTATTAAAAATTGATTAAGTTGAAAAGTTGGTGATAAATCAACTAAAACCCCACCCCCCCCCCCCCCCCCCCCCCCCCCCTCCTCTCCCCCCTCTAGGTTGTATTAGATACACTTTGTGTATTTTCAACATTGATATAAATAGTTGCGAAATCATACTACATGGAATGGGTTATAGACATTCGGGGCAGTTGAAAATGAATATTATAGCTGATGTTGATGTTACATTTGCATTGATATAGGATAAATGTACTCCTGTGATTTATGTAACAAGTGGAGCAAAACACAACATGCCTGGACAAGTTGATGGAATGCAGCACACGTGTTCTCCCAAACATCTACAAGTTGTAGTAACCAAATATGTGGGTCAGTTCCAATAACCCAACAACCTCAGTGCCCCCCAACAGCTCCATTGTCTCGATCTCATGGTGTTGTTTCCTAATGCATCTCATAGCTTGTGTTTTTTTCCATATTACACAGAATTTGAAGAGTAATTATAAGAAGACATTTACAAAGGAGATATGTGATATATTCACAGTTGCAGCCTACACGTATAGCCAATTAGACTATGATAAAGAGATGAATGAACTCCATAATGTGCATCCAAAAGTACGTCAATATGTACTAGAAATTGGTCCTAAAAAATGGGCACGTGGTCACAGCCCAGAAAAACGGTTCGACATGATGACTACCAACATTGCGAAGAATATGAACAATTGCATGAAATTTGCCCGACGGTTGCCTGTAACAGTGGTACTTGAATTTCTTCGTGATATGATGCAAATGTAGTTTCATGAGCGCCATTCAAAAGCTAAATATTTGACCACACAATTGTCAGAATAGGCAATCGAGATAGTCATAAAGAGAAGTGGTAATTCATTATTATATGATGTACAACCAATTGATTTTACTTCATACCATGTTAAGGATGGAGGGGAAAATGTTGTGGTTGACTTGCAAAATAAGACTTGATCGTGTCGTGTATGGGATTTACAAATGCTACCATGTACTCATGTTCTTGTTGTTGCTAGGTATAGCCATTTTTTTTTTCAAACTAAAACTTTTTTTTTTCAATTTACTTGTATCTCAAACCTGATTCTTTTTTCCATGGCTGGCAGGAAGACAAATGTCCAGTAACCTCTTTGGCTGCAAATTGGTACAATACAGAATGTATAAGGCAAGCCTATGCTCCACCTATCAATCTTATCAGTCATCCTTCCACTTGGGTTGTGCTAGAAGATGTAAAATCATGTATTGTAATTAAACGCGAAGAGGTCAAACAAGCAGGGTGACCAAAGGTTTCTCGAGCCCCTTCCAGTGGAAAGGTCCCCAAGCAAACGAATTGTTCTGAATTTGGGGCAGTGGGACACTTATGTGTCAATTGTCTTAATCCACCACCATCCCAAGATACTAGTACATCGGTTACCCAAGACATTAGAGTTGGTAAGAAACGAAAATGTCACGTAAGTGGAGTAATCGGACACTATCGAAAACTTACCCAGATAAGCAAAGCCAATGACGGGAATAAATTTATGTGTTACTTGTTTGTTGTTTTGTATTGTTGTGACATTTTTTAAGTGAACTTGTTTTGTACTGTTGACCTTTTTGGCCTTTGTGAACTTAATTTATAAATTATGTGTACTTAATTTATAAATTATGGTAACTGTTATTTGTGATGTATAATGCCTGATGGACTGCCAAGATATAACAGGTTTAACAATAACTTACCCAGATATTGTATGATGGACTGTCAGATATGGCATCATGCACAACAATCTACCTAGAAATGGCATGATGAACTATCTAGAAATGGCATGATGGACTACCCAGATATGGCATGATGAACAATAATCATTGAAAATACTATAAAGCGTGTGTCTATTAACCTATAGAGGAGGGGTGAATAGGTTTTAGTTGAATTATTACCAACTTTTTGACTTAATCAATTTTAATAATGCTACCCCACATTAGCAATTAATCAATCCAAAGTAAACATGCGGAAAACAATAAAAACACAAGGATTGATTTACGTGAGAAACCCTCCAATTGGGTAAAAACTCACGGGTTATCCTTCTAGCCACACACGGTCCTCAAATTCATTATTTGAATGAAAGCTTACAACCTAGGTTGACCTCAAGTCACACCATACTTGGTCGCTAACCCTTTCACTCTACCCAACGGGCCATTAATAGTGATCCTAGACCAACAAGCTTGTGCACTAATCCACTTAGTCATAAAGCTTAACAATCAATGAAGAGATAAAGCAACCTATGTGAATATGTAATAATATTCTATCATGCAATTAATGCTAGGCTACATCAAGTGCTTATCTAGGGATTCAAAGATGTCAATAAATGCAAATCCAAGATATCAATATCTAAATACAAATGCATGAAGATTTAGCTAAAGGGCAAAATGGTCCTAAATAATAGCTATCAATTATCAATGTTCTTAACCAACAAACAACAACTCAATCATGTTATAAATGTCATTAAACATAAAGATATGCATTAAATACACATAAAAGAGCTAAACCTAGGCAAACAAGAACATAAAAGATGCAATGGAGATTTAGGGCATGTTCATGTTACCTAATCAACAAAAGCAAGAAGAATTCATGATTAGATGATGCTTGTAAGATGCTAGATGCTCATGGATTGATGTTTGATTGAGTAAAGGTGAGTTCTTGGGAGTTTCTCTCTCTAAAGGAAGCTTGGCCTCTCAAAAATGGCTTCTTGAACTCATAAAAATGAGCAAGGTTGAAGAGAGAACATATATATGGGAGCCCTAGTCAAAACTACGTCGTTTTGAACTTAGGGCATAAAATCCCGTCAATACCGCTTGCTGGACCGCATCGCAGGCAAGTGTCCAGACCGCGGTACACACAGCAGTGCACCGTCTGGACAACAACGCAATGTAGGGCCATGTGCATGCAGGTGCACAGGCCGCGGTATAGGCAACAGTGGCCTACTGGACAACACCACGACTTGGACCGCTATGCGTGCAAGTGCACAGGAAGCGGTGCAAGAAGCATGACCCTACTGAGGTATACCGCTTTGTATGCCGCGGTGCAAGCATGGCTTGCCAAGCGGTCTAGGACGTGCTAAGAGAAGAAATTCTCTTTTCCGGGCAAACTCAACACACTAAGTGATGTGCAAAAAATGCAAGTGTGGAGTGTGATAAGTGGCATACAATGCATAATTCAATTATATGAAAATAAGAACATAATGCATTCATGTGAGTGTGTGCAACTAGATCTCTTCAAAGAGAGTTAAACAAGTGAGATACCTTTGAAATGCTCTTGAGCTCGGGAATGCCATCAAGAATTGATCACTAACAATGAGACCTAACTACCCTTACAAGCAAATCCCCATGTGGTTTGTCAACGAAATAAGCAAATCAAAATATGAGGAACTTACAATAATCTACTTAGAAATGACATGATGGACTACCCATATATGGTATGATGAACAATAATCTATCCAAAAATAGCATGATGGACTACCCATATATGTAATGATTATGCATAAACATTCAACTAACTTCAACCTATAAAAGCCAGCTATATGTATTATGCATTAAAATAATCAAACCTTATTACATTGATGCAGTATTTTTATCCACTCAATTTGAAATAAAGTTTGTTCACTGGGATCGGTGATTCAATTGGTCGAAAACTAGTTAATGTAGTTGAAAGCTAAACTAAGTGCATGAAATCTAAATGGCATAATGCTTGGTTTTTGGAAAGAGACAAGTGATTAACTAAATTGCAAATGTCAATAAACTAATTATCACAAACACACACAAAGAGATGAATATGGAGAAAACGCTAGGGAATTAATGCAACCTAATTAAACTTCTCAATGTAATCCTTAAGTCTTATGAAGCTCTTCAATCATATTACTAGGGCTTGTTTTGCAACCATGAAGTTCTTAAATCTTCCCACTACTCACACAAGGTCATGTAATGAGCAATGGTTGAAATCAAATATTAATTAAAACTCTAAGCCAAATTAAACATAGCAAGGTCATGCATATGCAAACTCTCTCAATTACTAAGCTTATGGTGAGGGCTTAAATGGGATGGTCACCCACACTTAATCCTCTTCCTCTTGTGTAAACTAGTCCTACTACTCACATGCATTGAGGTCTCAAGTGAATATGACTAAAGAGATTAGAGCAAATAATTCAATAAAAGAGACTAATAATGAATTGAATTAAAAGTATTAGACTCTTGGATTACAAAGAGTTGCTCAATTGGTTACATCAATCCCCTAACTTAAAATATTAGTTACACATCAAAAGAATAAAAGAAAACATATAAGAGTTTAAGAAGAAACCAAAGTTTGCCATTAAGGCTTCTTGTCTATTGAGTTCCCTCTTCTTGATTCCAAACTCCAATGATGGATGGGTGATTGTGGATTGATATGTGTAGGGTGATAAAAGGCTGCTGGGTGGACATGCTAACTGTGTGTGGCCCTCTTTCACAAAATTAGCATTCCCCATTTATATGGGAGCCGAAATGGGACCACAAATCAACCTAGGGAGTCTTGATGGCTTGCTACCACGACCCTGTATGTCAAGGTCTTCCAAGACGAAAATGAAGCCCGTGACAATGCTTCATCTTCCATCTCGCACGAGAACTTGGCGGCAGCATCGGCTACACTTAAGCCGAGGGAGTTGCGGTCGCTAACTAGGTCGCTGTCTTTCAAGAAAGCAGTTGGACCGCGACACTTCTTCAATTAGTTTCTCTATTTTTCTTCCAGGCGACATTCGCAACACTCTCCCCGTGAGAGTTGCTGTCACCCATGGTGTCGCGGAGGTCCAAGACGGCACTTCGACCGCGACACTCCCTCCATCTTGCTCCAGCTTCCATTTTTTGCACTTTAAGCCCCAATTCCTCATTTTTCATCCAAAAACGCCTCTACTATCTAAAAAACTGCAAAGCACTCACCGAGCTATTAAACACTCAATTTTACCCCAGAATTTAGCAATAAGCATAGGAAGGGGGACCCAAAATCTAGTGTTATCGTGACTCGATCAACACCCTCAAACCTAGCATTTTGCTCGTCCTTGAGCAAAACCGAGACAAAACAAAAATGACACGAATGAAAACATACAAGACTCAAAAACCAAAAAAAATTATTTTAGACACAACACAAGTTCGGAAGCCACATTTTCAACTGGTGGTGAGATGCAATGGAGTGTGGATGGGAGTAGTAGACACATGCAAAACATTCTCAACAACTCAAAGAAGCTCCCGGGAAAACTTGTACCGCACGAATCCCACACCTAAAAGTGCTCTTATATTAGGAACTACTCACTCTCACACCTCGAGCGTAATTCACTTCGACTCTAAGCCTCACTGGGATATCCTCTTTTCTTTCCACTCGGAGTCCTAAGTTCACACTTATGCTAGGTATGCAAAGGTAGAGTTATGCATAGGAATCAAATGCTTTGCATACAATATAAGAAATGAAACACCATATTTATGTGGACTACCCTAGGAAATGAATCAAATGCCATGGACGTGGAAGATCATGCTTCAACAACCATTCCCAATCTAGATTTCATTGTAGATAAATTAGGTCTTTCCTTTTGGTTATAATGGGGCCATTGGGTGAGATGTAGTGAACAAAGAATAGGAAATGGAATTCAAAAGTCACCAATCATGTTAAACTTATATGACACACCCATACACTTAGCTCTACTTTCTGTCAACTTTGAACACAAGGGTCTAGGCTTGAATTTTATATACATTTGTGCTTTTACAACTTGTACCCTATTTTCTTTGAGTACTTTTCCTTTAACAATCAAGATTCTTTTGCACATTTTTCAATTTTTCTTTTCTTTTACATTTGTCACATATTACAATTTAAGCTCATAAGTGCACATTGTTCGCACCTTTCACAGTTGTGAGCCATTTTCCTTTGCACATTACAAATGTAGCCTAAGTACACGTTATCTTACATATAAAAGCTTCTTCACAATTCAACCACTACACTACACATCCTAACACAATTGGTAACAAGGGTAGGCATGTGTCTAGGCTTTGGCTATATGGTTATAATGTGGTTCCAAATGAAAGGGTAGTGTTTGGCCTCAATTTTGGCTTTGGAGCACACAAAGGGACAAGGAAATGTGTTTAGGCTATTTAGTAGTTAATGCACACACATTGCCTAAAATCATTTCAACAACTCCATCTATTAAGGGAATGAAAGTATCCATCAAGAAATCCACAAGAATAATGCAATGTAATGTCCTATGGCAATTGATGCGTGTGACGAGATATGTGTTTAAAGATAGAAAAATTATACACTCAAAATGCATTTTTTAGGGCTTGTGTTTGTGAACTCACTAAGTCATCTCCACTATTAGAACAAGGTGCTTGAGCACCGAGTTCCCTTAACTTGAACACAAAAAAAGATGGAACAAGCCCATGAAGTGCAAGTGAGACCCTAAAGTGACAACAAGTTGCTCAACGAGCACATTATGCATAAATAAAATTGCCACAAACACACGCTCAAGGCATCACACTCAAGCTATTTAAAGCTCGAAAATTTTGGCCATGCGACTTTTGGACTCAAAAATGAAAAGTTGAAAAACAAAAATTTTCGACTCAAAATGACTGACGACGGCATCGACATCCCCAAACATAAACTCAACATTGTCCCCAATGTTAACAATGAAAGCCCGGTGGAGAGGAGCTTAAACCACTGAAACACAACAAACACAAAACTGACACTAGAACTAACAATGGCTCAAAGAGATAGCATTCAAAAATTCAAGTATTTGGGCAATTCAATAAGCAACCAACCAATCAAAAAACATCTCACACCCTTAATCTAAAAACAAGATGATAAATAGATAAAAATATCCAAGCAATCCAACCATGTCTGAAGATCAAGAAAAGTAAAAGAAAAGTGCAACATTAAAACAACTAATCCAGCATATTCTAAAATATAGCTAAGTGGCAAGTAAAATAGACTGTGGTGTGGCTATAGGGTCCTGGGCATCTTCTTCTGACCCTTCCATCCGGCTGCAGCTGCTGTGCGGTCCTCTGCCTCCTTCAAAAACAACTCTACTGCTAAGCGCACCTAGGCATCATCCTCTGAAATTTGAGGTCATGTCGAACTGACTGGGATAGGTGCGGCATTCATCTCTCTGGAATATGGCTGAAGGTGGAGCTTCTGTCTCAGATCTGCTGTGTCCATCCTGAAACCCTCATCCACCATATCTATCTTGGCCAATAGCCGCCTCTCCATAGCCCCCATCTCCTTCAAAACCGTTGTCTGACCTGCAGTAATCGCACTGAAAAGCTCTGCATTCGAATCCGCCTGATTTTGCCTAGAGAGTTTGATCCCCGTTAGTAGGCGGCTAAAAGCTGAGAGGCTCTCATCATCCTCCTCGGTAACCTGAGACTCCGTCCCCTCGTCTCCTTCAGTGTCCGGCACCATGTCTGGCTCATCTGCACTGTCAGCTTCTTCCACCCTAGCCCTCTTTTTTCTGTGGTTGGCATGAGCCCGCATCGTTCCCTGGTTTGGTCAGTCACCGAACCGGATAGAGAGAGTACCATGTACAGATCCCCAGGTCAGGTTGAGTATCCTTCATCTCATCCCTAGACATATCCACCCCTACAGCCTCACAAAAGTGTGTGATTAAGCTAAGGAACACCATTGCCTCTTTCCCTGATACATCATTGGCAGCCTTGTGAATCTCCATATTCACTATCACACTAATGTCAATGAGGTGCTCATTATGCAGGCAATATAGGAGGGCAGCCACCTCATAAGCGATTGTAGTGTGACGGCCACATGGCCTCATCGAGAAGGAAATAAAGATATGCCAGAAGGCCAACTCGATGTGGAGGCGAGCTTGCTTCAACGGCTGGGATCTGGAGTTCCAAAAGGGCATCGACCGGGCCACTAAATTGTTGGCCAATTCTATGTTCATCTTGGTGAAAACATCAAGCTTCGGAATCCCCTTGTACATACCAACTATGCCGGGTGCCCGGAGGTGGAAGTGTGGTTCTGATATAATTTAATTAGTAATATTAAGATATAAAAAATAAACATAATTTTGTTATCTAATTTAAACCTATTTTTTTAAGGTTAAAAAAAACTAATTATTATTCAAACTTGGGGATGGCCGGGTAGGGTGGGTTTATGGCCACCTCCCCCCGCCCTAGAAATTCCCTAACCCTGACCCCGGTCTTCAATAGCGGGTTTGGGACAACTTTTCGGCAAAATAATTTTGTTTGGGTTGGGATCGGGATTTGTTGTCCCCATCCCAAACCTACCCCATTGACATTCTTACCTAGGGAATATGGAATTATGGCTGACACTCAATTCCTCTATTTTATGTAGTGGGGGATCAGATAGGGGTGTGCGAAAAACCACAAAATCAAACTAACCCGCCTAATCCAACCCAAATTTTATGGGTTGATTCGGTTACACATAAAAAATATATTAATAGATTTGTTATTGTACGTACCAATCAAAGATTGGTTCGATTTGAGTTGCTTAAATTAAAATTCATGCAACCCAAACCAACCAATATATTCAATAAAAGTTAGAGGATTTTGTAACTTTTATTTATTTTGTTATGTTACCTTAGTCTACTTCAAAGCAACTCATATCCCAAGAAGTCATATCCAAGAAGATAATATAAGTACATACATGACAATTTAACTCATAAAAATAAGACCTATGGGCATGTTTGTTTCTATGTATTGTATGCTATAAGAAAGTTAAAATGTATTACATTAATGCTACACATCCTACCTACAATCCCACCATTTCCATCCCAATACATGTGGCAGCTGATGTGTCACTTGGTGAGTGGACACACATTAATTGATGAGTGAATACATTGGTAAGAGAGATAAGTATCAATTAATGTATGTCTACCCATAAAGTGATACATCAACTGCCACATGTGATGGGAAGGAAATTGTGGAATTGTAGGTGGGATGTTTAGCATTGTTGTTTAGATAATACAATAAATGTGTTTGGGCAGTGACTTTGTATTGAGCTAAGTAATGCGAACAATTGCTCTTAATACACCTCTCATTGTACTAACTACTATATAGTTGAGACATGGGTTTAAGTTGTATTACCTTACGATTTTTTTTTCTTTTGTTTTTTTTTTCCAGATACATTCCACTCTATAATTTAAAGCTTTATTTTTAAAACCTCGCCTCATATTACAACAGAACATTTTACGAAAATATGAATATATTTTTGTTTTTTTAAGCAAAGTCTAAGAGGTCAGAAGACCATCCTTGGAAAATATTATTGAAAAGAGAAGAGTACAAGAGCTAATGAAAACGAAAAACGGGAACTCCCCAAGAATCAAGGTGGAGAGTTATCCCACCAAACATAACCTGAATCTTTAAGACCCTCGTTTGCAAGAATGTATGCCACCATGTTTCCATCCTGGAAGGTATGCGTGATCACAAAGTGTATTTGATTAATCAAGTGTTTAGAATGTTCATATACGAAAGTATGAATATATTAAATTATAAATAATGTTGATATATTATTTAGTTTATTAATTATATATATATATATATTACAAAAATATTATAACAAATATTATATCATTTTTATTTTAATTGTTATTGTTATTTTTTATTTTTTTATAATAATATAATACAATGCAATTCGGTTATGCACCAAACATCATGTAACTTAAATGTTATTCTAATAAGATGTTATTCTACTAGTATACATGTTAAATTTATAGGTTAATAAAATATTACAAATAGTTGTCAAGTATTACTGAAATTTATTACGTAAATACCAAATTGCGGAACCAAAAAGATATTTATAAAAAAAGTTCCTATGTTATGTGCTCTATAGTTATGAAAACTAGCAAAGCGGCAAGCGAGGGTATCGTTCCGCAAGAATGTGGGATCAGCCGACCGTTACCAGTTCTAGCTATTATTAAAATTTTCAACACGCCGAGAGAACTCTCGTGTGTTGTGTCTGCGGAAAAGTAATTGATAATAAAAGTAAATAAATTACATAAATAATATATACGATGATAGAGTGGAATGGAGAGATGCATGAAATGTGGTTACACTAAGTAAATGACTCAACCATAACAATCACACAATTTCATACAAATATGTATCGTCAATGTTGAAAGTCGTGCTTATTTAATCTCGTCAATATTCCCTCTCGAGATATAAAGGCTATACTGTCATGTACCACCAACCTATCTCTCGATAGTTACCCGAACTGCACATGAATTCATTAAGAACTATGAGACACATTTAGAGACTATAGGTGCAAAGCCTCGAGTATCTTTACCTTACCCTGTACGTAGTGGACAATCTACTCATGCACGTTGAGTGCTTCACCTCTCGGTCCTTCACACAACAACCAATATTCATTCAAGTGTGACTAACCACTCAAACGCTTTAAGCACTTCGAATGACCACTCAACCATCAACAAACATACTCAACAAAAGAGGCAAAAATGCTAGGTTTACATCAAATCCCTAATGAATGAAAGTATATATCGAAAATGAGACAAGAAATACAAAGAAAGAAGTACAAAGATAGAAAGGAGAACCCATCTGATTCTGGGTTTCGAGCACCAGGTTTTCTCGGTTGTCAATCGAGATATCTTAACCGCTAGACGATCAAGGCGGGTCTCCAATCTCTTGAATGACCGATTCTCTCAAAGAAGAGAGAATTATCACCTCTCTCCTTATCTCTCTAATCTACCTAAGATGGATGGCTTAAAATGGAAAACAAGTTCACCTAACACTAATGTGCAATAAGTTGATTGTTATTCATTAAAACCATTCAATTTAAGTTAAGGGTTCATCATCTTGATTAAGGAATTCTCCAAAATCAATTCATCACCCAAACCGGCCAAGGATGGGTAACTATGTCTTAAAAAGACACATTAAGCATAAGGATGTGAACCAATATCAATTTAGCAACTAAATGCATGAACTGAAACCTTTTCTACTTTTTGGGGCTAAAATCTCTAACACTCAAATTATTCAATACATGGTATTTTGGTCATCCATTAATATGCAAACACTCATGGGAAGCTAAATTACTCTACTCATAATCTCAATCATGCATACATATCAATTTTGACCCTCCACACACATGAATAACACAATAAGAGTTTAAATCATGAAATTAACAAAGAGTAAAACAAAATCAACACGAATTTAAGAACAAACATACACATATTGTACATGTGAAGGTTTATAATATTTCCAAATTGTGGATACACATCAAAGACAACAAGAAATACAAAGAAATGAGCAAATAAGAGCAACCCTTGAAGACAAGTCCTCCAAAGATGCTCATAGCCTTCCTAGCTCGAATTAGGCTCTTATTTCCTTGCAATCTACTCCAAGATGGACGAAGGATGTGTAAAATGGTGTTGTAGAGGTGTATGGTGAGATCACATGGAGGAAAAACCTCTATTGGGAGCTTGAATCTCTCCTCATTTGGTAAAAAAGATGAAGAAGATGAGAAAATTGAAGAAAGGGGTAGAGAAGGGATTAGGGTCTGTGGAAGAATGAAGAGAAATGAGAGGAAATAATGTTTATATAGTGTAGGGAGGTTAGGGTTGGAAATTAGGGGAAAAGACGAAACTGCCCCTGAAGTTCGCCCAAAATCGACCATACTAGTGTAAATCAACGGGTGGATTCGGCGGCTGGGGCCGCCGTTTTCAACCGCTAAATGCTTGATGAGTTCTGCAGTGTCTAAGACGACATGGGAGGCGACTTCCCCATGGCGCCTCAGAAGTCGCCTAACATACTGTTTTCTAAAGCTAGTGAACCAGCGGTTGGCCGCCGATTCAATCACTGAATGCCTTGATTTTTGTGGTTGGTCTGTAAGCTGCTAGAAAACAGAGGTGGCATTTCTGCGGTCTCGGTTTCATGTTCTATTTCAATGGTGAATCAGCGACAAACTCTGCAAGCTTTCCAATTCATCACTTTTTAGCACATTTGAGCCTCACAATCGTCAATTTAAGCTCAACTACATTCCGTAAGGAACATATACCTATACAAGGCTCACAAACACATTATATACAAAAGTATGCTCGAAAACACGAACAAAAGTTAGGAAATGCGGACCTTAAATAGGTGTATAAATCGTTTCGATCAGGGGAGGTTCCCCCAAACCCTATTTTCCACATTTCCTTTCATTTCTAATCCCAAATTCCCAATTCTCAATCTGAAAATCGGAATTCGACCATCTCAATCTCTAGTTTGACCCTATTAAAATATCCAATCCAAAAAGTAATCAAAATATCCATTCTAAAATATATAATTGGTTTAAAGCAAAATAAATACAAATACTTCTAATAGAATATTATACAATAAAAGTCAAAATAAATTTAAAATTTATATCTTCGATCAGTCCAAAATAAAAAACAAGAAGAAACAAAAATAAAATTAAAAGTTTATTTTTAAAAATTGATTAGACTATAGATATAAAATAAAAAATAATAATATATATAGTTAGGGAGGTTCCCCCCACACCCCTTAGCTCTCCCATTTATAAACGGGGGCCAAGTTATAAAAAAAATTTTAAAATTGTTTAGACTTTAGATATAAAATAAAAATAAAAATTATATATATACAGTCTTTCTACTGTCAGTTTGTCATGATATAAAATATATCATGACGAAGAATGTGGACCACATATTATTGAGAAGTTTTGACAAGTGAATACACTTTGAGTCAAAGTATGTAAATCTAGTGGTCAACATTCTTCATCCTAATATATTTTATATCATGACGAACTGACAATAGAAAAATTGTATATATATATATACATATACAGTAGAAAAATTGTATTTATATATATATATATAGTTGGAGAACAACCCCCCCCCCCCCCCCCCCCCCCCCCCCGGTCTTATGGTGTGTTTTGTATGCAAGACGAAACGGGGACAACGTGTGACAATTTACTCTTGTCCCACGTTTGACACATCTTTAACATGGGACTGGATGAGATAAGTTGGGACAAAAAACACCAAATTTTGTCCCACCCAATACCCAAGGACAAGATTGTCCAATAACATGGAACAATTACAAAAAGACTACTTTACCCTTTAAATTTTTAAAAAATTACAAACATGTTTAATAAAAACCTATACTATATTATTAATATATATGTATATTACATATATATTATAATATGATATAATATATATATATATTATATTATTATATTTCATATATAATATATTACATTATATTATTATATAATAATATAATATATATATATATATATGTTAATATATATTATAATATATAAATATTTATAATATATAAATATTTATAATATATATTATAATATTATTTATTATTACATATATATTATAATATTATATATAATATATATTATAATTATAATATTATATATACCTAAATTGTTGCATGAATGCTTTGAGTTTGAGTTGAAAGTAAATTATTCTGGAATATATATATACAGTCTTTTTCCTGTCAGTGCGCACTGACAGAATTATATAAGGACATTGAATGTGAGCCACTCATTTATAAAAGAGTTTTGACAAGTGCATACATACCAAGTCAAAATATGTAAAATGAGTGGCTCACATTCAATATCCCTATATAATTATATCAGTGCGCACTTATTTGAAAATTATTGTATAAATATATATATATATATATTTATATATATATATATACACACACACACTCTAGTCATTTGAACCTCTTGTCACATCCTGGCATAATCATACCAAATGCATAACAGTTAGTGGTGTAAATATGGGACGGGCCTGAAGAGCCCGGCACGGACCGCCTGCCAAGGATGGTGGGCCGTGCCAGGCACGGCCCCCATTCTTGGCACATTCCGGGTCGTGGTTCCAAGCACGGCGTGCCGGCCCGACACGGCACGGAAGCCCGGAGTGCCGACCGTTGGGCCTGCTGAAATTTTTTTTTTTAATCAAACTGTTGTTTTTAAAAAAAATAACCGTTGGCTGACGTCAACCAATGGTTATTTTTTAAAAAAACTGTAACAATTGCATTTTTCCCCCTTAACTCTTGTCTTTTATAATTTTATCCATTTTTCTAATTTTTCTATAAATACTTCCACCCATTCCACTTTTCATTCACTTTCTCTAATTCTCTCATTCTCTCCATTCTCAAACTCTCTATACAATTTTAATTATTCTTAATTTCATTCTTACTATCTCTCTACTATTCTACACTACTAATATATTATTATAATACTTTATTAGTAATTTACTATTATATAACTATTATTCTATAATCTCTCCACCAAAGTTCAAACTTCAAAGGTACATTTTTCTTTAAGTTTTATTATTTAATTTTTTGTTTTAAATATAATATGTTTGTTTAGTTAGTAAATTTAAAATTTTATGTTTATAGTTCAGTTGTTAATTTTATTTAGTTAGTAAATTTATCATTTTTATGTGTAGGGGTTAACTTTAATTTTTGTTTTTAGTAAATTAAACAATTTATTTTTAGTAGTTAATTTTAAAAAATTTTGTTAGTAAATTAAGCATTTTTATGTGTTGGAGTTAATTTTAATATATTTTGTTAGTAAAATAATCATTTTATGTGTAGGAGTTAATTTTAATAATTTTTGTTAGTAAAATAATCATTTTTATGTGTAGGAGTTAATTTTAATAATTTTGGTTAGTAAAATGATCATTTTTTATGTGTAGGAGTTCATTTTAATAATTAATGTTAGTAAAATAATCATTTTATGTGTAGGAGTTAATTTTAATAATTTTTGTTAGTAAAATAATCATTTTATGTCTAGGAGTTAATTTTAATAATTTTTGTTGGTAAAATAATCATTTTTATGTGTGTGAGTTAATTTTAATAATTAATGTTAGTAAAATAATCATTTTATGTGTAGGAGTTAATTTTAATAATTTTGTTAGTAAAATAATCATTTTATGTGTAGAAGTTAATTTTAATTGTTTTTGTTAGTAAAATAATCATTTTATGTGTAGGAGTTAATTTTAATAATTAATGTTAGTAAAATAATCATTTTATGTGTAGGAGTTAATTTTAATAACTTTTGTTAGTAAAATAATCATTTTTATGTGTAGGAGTTAATTTTAATAATTAATGTTAGTAAAATAATCATTTTATGTGTAGGAGTTAATTTTAATAATTTTTGTTAGTAAAATAATCATTTTTATGTGTAGGAGTTAATTTTAATAATTTTCGTTAGTAAAATAATCATTTTTATGTGTGTGAGTTAATTTTAATAATTAATGTTACTAAAATAATCATTTTATGTGTATGAGTTAATTTTAATAATTAATGTTAGTAAAATAATCATTTTATGTGTAGGAGTTAATTTTAATAATTTTTGTTAGTAAAATAATCATTTTTATGTGTGTGAGTTAATTTTAATAATTAATGTTAGTAAAATAATCATTTTATGTGTAGAAGTTAATTTTAATAATTTTTGTTAGTAAAATAATCATTTTTATGTGTGTGAGTTAATTTTAATATTTTTTGTTAGTAAAATAATCATTTTAATTTTAATATTTATTAATGACTAATGACCTGATATTTTTTTTTCTAGGAAATGGATCTTACTCATCCTTATTTTCCAGACGGTCTAAACATGTTGAACGATGATTTTGATCTCTCCGGACCGGTAGAAACCGTAGCAGGACCTTCTGGTTCCGGCGCCACACCGACATCACGTACCAAATCTAAGAGGTTAACATCAGACGTATGGCAGTGTTTTGACGTAGTAGAAATGACACTCTCAGACGGTACGGTCGGCCCTAAAGCCAAATGTAAGTTTTGTCCTAAGAACTATACCACTAGTAAGGGTGGAACTGGTCATTTGAAAAGGCATATGAAAAAATGCATGCCCAAACACGTACATATACCCACTACAACCCAGACACAACTACAACGGCACCCAGACGGGTCGGTTACGACGTGGCATTACTACACCGCGCATGCTAGAGAATGCTTGGCACGGTACATTGCACAAACTGATCAACCTATTAATTTCGGTGACTGTGTTTTTTTTCAAGAATTTATCACATTTGCATTTTGCCCCCAAATGCAAATTGTTTCTAGAACCACCACTAGAAACGGTTTGATAAGAATGTTTAAAACCCAACGAGATGACTTGACGGCTGAATTACAGCATCTAACTGTCTCAATTGTATTAACTTCTGATATTTGGAAAGCATGTTCCAAACAGGACTATTTATGTGTCACATGACACTATTTAGACTCTGAATATATGATACAAAAAAAAAATTCTTGGTTTTCGTCCTATGGATTTTGCACATACCGCAGACAATATTTTTGCTGTCATTCTTTCTGTTTTAAAAACTTATGGTATAACCCATCGCATCCTCTCTATCACATTAGATAATGCATCGGCAAATACTAAGTTTATTGCATTGTTTACTGAAAGAAACATTCAGCAAGCTGGGGGTTATTTCTTCCACCAACGCTGTGCATGTCATATCATAAATTTAGTTGTACAGTCTGGTTTAAAGGAAGTAAGCGATAGTATAGAACGCATCAGAGATGCCATTTCTTGGATCGGTAGCTCTAATCCAAGATTTCAAGAATTTGGCAGACATTGTACATTAAACGGTCTACGACCCCGACGATTCCAAACTGATATGCCGGTAAGGTGGAACTCTACTTACTTAATGCTGAAAATTGTTTGGAATATGATACAACTATTTCAGGTTTTTATAACATGAAATTGGCCGAAAGTGGCTGTCCACCTGCTCAATCACTGACACCAGACGATTGGTATGTTGCAAAGATTTTTGTTGAATTTTTAAAGGTTTTTTACAATGCCACTGTAACTCTTTCTGAGGTCTATTACCCCACATCTTCCCAGGCAATCCATCAAATTGTGGAAATGTCTGACATGTTAAACACTTATAGGGAAGATGACATGCTTGGCTCTACAATTGTTGCAATGGAGACCAAGTTTAAAAAATACTGGTCTGAATTGCATTTCCTTTATGCCTTAGGTGTTATAGTAGATCCTAGAATTAAATTAGCTGGTTTAGAATATTTGTTTGAGTTTATTGGTAATAAATTGTCTGTAGATTATTCCGACCAGATTACTGACATTCGAAACAAGTTGTTCGAAGTTTTTAGTATTTATGAGCGCAGGTTTGGCGGTGTTGACACGGAACCATCACCAGAACTGGACACACAACCGTTGCCGACAAGTTGGAGCATTCTCAAACGCCGGAAAAAAGACAAATCAGCAAGTTCTTCTTCTTCAACTACACAATTTGCTGCATCTTCTAGTGCCGAACTAAATAGGTTCCTTGAAGCACAGTTTGATACCGACGAAAACACGGAGAATTTTGATTTGTTGTTATGGTGGAAGACATATAGCTACAGGTATCTGGTCTTGTCACACTTAGCACGTGACATATTGGTTATCCCTGTGTCCACTGTGTCTTCAGAACAAGCATTCAGCATGAGTGGACGAATTATTGAACCAAGAAGAAATTGTTTGACTCCAGAGATGGTGGAGGTATTAATATGTGTTCGGGATTGAGAGCATGCTCGAAAGAGGATGCAAAATGAAATGGTAGACGACCAATTTATTCAAAATTTCTCCAATTTATATGTCGATGAGGGTTCCGGCAGTAACCAGGTCCAGAACTAGGTTGTACATGTACATTTACTTGTAATACGATTGCACTATTTGTCCCTTACCAAGTTTTTATCCCACTGGGTTTTCTTGGTAAGGTTTTTAATGA
This sequence comes from Dipteronia sinensis, assembly GCA_033220585.1. Taxonomy (NCBI): domain Eukaryota; kingdom Viridiplantae; phylum Streptophyta; class Magnoliopsida; order Sapindales; family Sapindaceae; genus Dipteronia; species Dipteronia sinensis. The sequence continues at coordinate 89,058 of JANJYJ010000399.1, forward strand.
GGCAATCATGTAAATATGTAATACTGAAAGTCCGAAATAAATAAAGAATTCTTCCTTTCATATTTTTATCTACTTTTATTTTCTTTCATGTTTTATCTTTATTTATTCTTTGAATTAATTACTTAAATAAAATAATAAATGTATCTATGATCTATTATTATAAACATTTTATTATTATATTAAAATAATAATATGTAAAAAAATTAAAATAAAATAAAATAAAAAATTGGGTATGGGCATGGGCCGGCCCCTTTGGCCCGCCTAATTAGCCCACGGACCGGCCCGGCACGGCACGGCACAAAGGGGACGTGCCGGACCCCATTTAGGAAAACGGGTCGTGCCAGGCACGTCCCGTTTTCCTAAACGAGCCCGGTTGGCCGTGCTGAAGTGGGCCGGGCCGGCCCCCTTTTTCACCATTAATAACAGTACAATTAATATTTGTCCTAAATATTTCAAACATAAGGAACAACTGTCTTATTCTATCTCCTCCCATCCTGTCATGTTTTATCCCGTCCTCGTACCAGACGTAGCGTTAAAAGTCATTCTAAAAACACCATCGGTATTTCCAGACTAAGGAGGGTGTATTCAATTAGGATTTCAAAAGATTTTTAATGACTTTTTTAAGTGGATAACTTTTCCAGATTTCATGGACTTTTATAGACTTTTATAAACTTTACAGAATCATAAAAAACTTTCATAGACTTTCATTTTAAAAAACTTTCATAGACTTTCATTTCAAATGACTTTAAAAGACTTTCATTTTAAAAGACTTTCATAGACATTTATAAACATTTATTGATTTTTAAATATGATATATACTTTATTTTAGTAAAATTATATAGATTTATCATATCAATAAAAATATATTTTTTAAAAGAATAAAAAAATCAATATTAATTAAACTTGACAAAAGCATTCTTACCTATATATGTGATTTTAAATTTTGTATTTGCAATTTTATTATATTTTGTATTATAAAGACATTATGTACCTAATTTTTTTTTAATAATTAGTCAAAATTTTATTTGTTTTTTATAATTAGTCAAAATATTATAAATTTTCTTATAGAATAAATGTAGCAAATCGACAATAATATTAGCATTTACATGTCTATATGAAAGTACAGCAATAAGTATAAAAAATCTACCCAAAATTAATTCAAGTTACTAAAGATAAATTAAACATAAAACGGTACACAATTGTTGAACAAGATTCATGCCTAAAAGTGGATGGTTTGATATTGATCAAAATTATATTGAGCCACGCTCATACACGACTTTGATTATGGCATATTGACATGACTGAGTAGTGGTTTTTGTCTTTTATTAATTTTCATTAACATAAATGAAATTCATTTGATTTGTTTCAGTGTTGTTTAGTTGCTTTGAAAATAGAGGTAAAAAAAATGAAATCTCTCATCCTTAATTGCATAGCCTATAGAGAGTTGTTTTATATTATTTTGTAGTTAATTTTTTTTTTGTTATAGATCGTTAATGTTTGTATGTTTTTTTTATAATGTTTATTCATTTGAAAAGTTATTCATTTTATTTTATTTGTAAAATTTATTAAAAATGTGTTTTCTTTTACTTGAAAATATAACATATGTTTGATGGTTAATGTTTTTCAAAGAGTTTTATGTTTTTTTTTCTAAAGTGAAATTCTTTCTATTTAAAAAAAAAGTCATTCAAAGTCGTTGGTAGGAATGAAAGACAAATTATGAGAGTTGTTATAACTAAAAGTCATTAAAAGTCATTGATATTTAAAAGTCATTGAGATTTTGAATACCTCATAACTTTCATAGACTGTTAAAAAGTCTTTATTGAATACTATATGACTTTTACAGATTTTTTTAAAGTCTATAAAAGACTGTATTGAATACCTCATGACTTTTGTAGAGTTTTTAAAAGTCTACATTGAATACACTCAAACTTTTTAATTCCATAAAAGTCATTAAAAGTCTTTTAAAATCTTAATTGAATACACCCCCCCTAAAACGCTTTTATACTGTAATACGTAATGACGGAGGCTTTCCGGGAACCATGGGAATGTGGAATTGTGGCTGATATCCTGACACTCAATTTAGGGAAAAGGTAGTGGGGAAGAAATGATCCTAGGAAGTTTTGTTTTAATTAGCTTATCTTGGCCTAAACCTCAATTGGCCCATTAAATATTTGTAATGCAGATAAGCTATGCTCACTTATTAAAGGCCCAATTTTCCTCCCAAACTTCAAAACGGTGACTCTTCCCATTTCAAGGGCAGGAAATGAGCCTCATTTTGGCATGTTGGACTGGACTGAATAAATAGCCTTACAAATACAATCAACTCAAACTTTTCGGCAAAAACAGAACACGATACAATATACGGGGCCATTCAGTAACGTTTTTATTTTTTGTTTTATGTTTTCTGGTTTTCATTGATTTTAAAATTTTGATTTTTGGATTTTTTGGATTAAAAAACGCGTCTAGTAGCGATGATTGAAAATGATATTTGGAGAATCAAAATATAAAAAACACGTATGGTAGAATTATTTTGTTATATGAATCTTTTAACATATCATGGAACTTTTAATATTAAAATATAGGTAACGGATATTTTTTTATTAAAAAATAAGTTAAAAATCACTTTTTTATTATAACAAGTAACAACAAACAATATTTTAACTCGTAGGACCCACCAAAAATGAGAACAACAAATTATTGTTTTTGGTTGACACGACTTTTTAGCTTTAAATGAAAAAACAGTTTTTAATGTTTTTGCCTTTTGTTTTTTCAAAATGCTTTACCGAACAAGTTTTTCATATTTTTTAAACTCAAAAACAAAAAAACAGGTCTGGAAAACGACACCGAACGCACCCTACATTTTTCATCAATCTGAAAATGTTTTACAATATTCTTCTTGCATGAATCTAGAAGAAGCTGGAAATTAATGTGAAAAAAAATAGAGAAACACTACTAGTTTGGTTTACAGCTCAACCCGTAAGTAATACTTTTGCAAGATCAACAACCACTTATGAAGAAAAACAAAGTGAACACAGAATAGATGGAAATAACTTGTACTGAAGAAAAAAGCTTATGGTGTAAAAACACTCAAAAATACAGACACTCGCAACTGATTAAATATAAAATAAACCAGCAAAAGCTCTGAACTAGAGACACCAAAAAATAATAAAAACACACCAACCAACCTAGTACCTACTAATTAATACATAAAAGATCACTTTAATTTCAACAATTGATGCTTGAAGAATCCCATCTAAGCCGAATCAGGCAACAACAACATTGCCTTAATTCTCTAAGTTAACAAGATTTATATGTACACAACAAAATCGTGTACCATTTCCAACAAATCGTGTACCTTTTCCAGCACTGGCTTGAGAAAGCATACACGGATTCCTCGATACAGTAAAAGCAATATGTCACCCAAAAGTGGGAATAGCACTTGAGCACATATAATGATCGGCACAGATACAAGTAGAACCGTCGTGCTGGTGATCCAATTCAGTCTTTCATGATAAGGGTACGCTAGGAAGTAGGTTGAACTGTAAGTTACCATTATCGATATTACTGAGAAGAGGAGAGTTACGAGCCCCACAAACAACTTAAGAGGTAAAAACCAGATAAAATCTTTCTCAGCGAAACCAGACAAGAGGATTGACAGAAACATCAGAATCGATATGGTAGAGAAGGACAATCCGATCACATTCGACATGGAGAAAATCTTGAACAAAGTCTTGTTTAGATGTATGGGTGATCCTTCAGCAACAGTACTATTATGATCATCAATATCGCCACGAGCAGTGGTACCACCTGGAACAGTGTAGGTTGCTGTAAAAATCACACTAGTAATAATTGTTGCAACAACTAGGCAGGATGTAGCTGCGTTCTTCATCCAAGCTTCTCCTCCTTTTAATAAATCTTCATGCTCCTTGCTGAATAACTCTTGAGGTGTTAGTTGTTGCTCTCCAACAACATTATTTTTCATATCTTTAAAATGAGGTGGCACGATTTTTTCAATCTCCTATCAACAATATCAAACCACATTATTATTTACAATAAGTGAATCTGGGTGGAATGAAAGAAAAATCTGATAGCACATTCTCCTCTCTTAGCAGTTAGCACTAGTGTGTTCCGGACTGCATATGCATGCAGTGTTTGATATGAATAGGTCCCGGCACACTACTTACAGTTCGTTATTAGATTTCAAGAAAAAAAAATCTAATAAATATCAAAATTGAACATACTAATTAAAATCACTTTACCTTAAAGAACAACAATTCTCTCTGCATTTTCAGAGCTGCTCCTTTCTCGCTGCTGACTGAGGGTAAATTTTGACATTTCGCAGCCAGATGCAATATGTTGTTGTGACTTGAATCAACAAAGCTGAGTAAGAGCTCCTTGTTAAGATAAATAGTCTGATATATTAAATCGAATATATCTGAGTGACGGTGCAAAACTGCGACGTGAAATATGCTTCGCCCATCTTTATCCTTTTCATGAATCACATCGGGATATACTTTGATGATCTCAGTTAAGAATCCGAAATTCCCCGATTTGGTTGCATCAAACAATAATTCTGAAGGTGTTCTGATTATATCAATAATATTCACTTCTGGCTGTTGTCGTGTTATGTTTAGCCAAAGACATTGAACTAACTCAATAGCTGGATTGCGATTCAAGTTCAATATTCTCAGGACTGAGCAAAATAATAAGTTGTCATTAATTTAAAAGTGACAATATTGAGAAAAAACATATAATAAAATATTAACATTAATATATGTTGATTTAAGTACTATTAATCAGTAGAAACTAACTTAAGTTGTGGACGCTTTTGCCATGAAAAGCTGAAGGCTGCGGAGCCAACACATGCAAGGCTGTCTTTTCCCCATAGCGAGTGCGAGCCCTAGCTAGATCTGGATTATTCTTCACAAGTTTCAACGCAAAATCTGAGCAATTCACCAAAACCTTTTAGCATAGATTAAGGATGCATGCATGGTATACATGGACATATACTGAGTTACTGACAGTATAAAGGTCTATAATAATATGAACCAAATTTTCTAAATTACAGAGCAGAAAATACAGATGATTAAAATTGAGAAAATAAAATTATGTGATTCACTAATGATAATTTCGTTATCTTGAAAAAATAAATAATGCCATGTAGCTATAAATAAAAGATACATACCATATAATCCAGTGTCGATACTTTTAAAAAATATATCAGTTTTGTCGTCTACGGTCAAATCATCACGTAAGATTTGGTTGTTGTATAATTTTTCAGCCATTTTCCTCTTTCCAAACAAAACAGCCATGTAGAGGGGAGTCTTATTTTGAGAGCCTCTGCGAGTAGCCAGACTTCCATTTTTTTGCAACATCATTTCAGCTATTTTCGTAGCCCCAACTGCAGCGGCGAAACAGAAGGCTGTGTTTCCATTTCTGTCCTGCAGCATCAGGTCACCGTCTTCCATGTGTCCTATAATCATCTCTACCAAGGCGGTTTGTTTTGCCCCTGTTGCGACATGAAGAAGAGTCTCGTGTCCTCTTGTAATAGCCCACTTCAGCATTGATGGACCAACTTCTTTCAAGAACTTGACAACTTCTTTCTCTTTGCCTAATACTGCAGCCCTTTGTAACTTTACAGCTATGTGGTGGTATTGATTTCTGTCATCAGTTCCTGTGTATGTATTAAATCAAATTGAGTAGGATTCTGGTGCTGGTGATTCTGTTATAATCAAATTGTGTCGTATCATAGTGTGAATATAATTTTATGTTGGAGGGAGAGAGAGACTGAGAGAAAGCTCACTATTAAGTAGATAAAGGTTAGGCTGGTGCCCAATTTGAGTAGGATTCTGGTGCTGGTGATTCTGACCGTCGTCGTCCCTCTGTTGTTGATTCCGCATGAGTTCACCTATGCTTATGTAGAAATTTTCCTCCGTCATTAACTCCTGCACACAAAACAACGGAGCATGAATAGTGAAGAAACTACTTAGGGGATTGCAGAAAAATTTCAACAGAGTTTGTTCACGTACGTGGGGGAAGAAACTCAGAATAACAATTAACCCTTGAATTCAATGTAGTAATTGAACAGTGGAACACAGTGTATGCAAATATATTAACACATAAGAAAAAGCATGGCAAGTTTATATTCTATTTAAAGTACTTTGCTAGGCCACTAAATCGAAACACGTAAACTATTTTACCGAATGAGCTTTTTTCACATGGTAAATGCAGAGCTGGAAAGCTTACTAGTGGCCGGGGAAAAGAACCCAAATCAGACGGTCTCCGTATAATCCCCTACTTTTCCAATCAACTTTTTTTTTTGTTAAATTCTGAATCATAGACCTTAGTCTTATCTCTCCACGTAATAAAAGGAAGTAAAGGTGAGAAATTGGGTTCAGTATGCAACATGTATATTCCTATGCGATCCTACCGTGTATCAAAATTTGCCGTATGACCGGATCATAACGGATGATGCATGGTTCATCCCGTTTATAGTTTAAAATATTCACAGTTTTCATGATATATATGTTGATATTTCTATGATTTAAATATACGAACTGATATAGATATAGAGTATAATAGATTTTTTTCATAAAATATGCAAAAAATATACATAAATATATTTGATATTTTTATAAAATATCCATATAAGTGAATTGCAGTGTTATTTTATATAATATTGTAGATATATTTATGAAATATCCATGGTATTTCTGTTCATGTAAAGTTAAAAAAAAATTATAATATTTTCCAATATTTCTATATATTTTTCTGTAATTTTATATATTTGATGTAATACATGAAAAAAAGAGTAAATCGCAGAAAAGAATAGACCTCAACCTAATTAACTTTAAAACCCAACTTCTTCTTGTAATTCATTTTCTCTTTCTCTATCTTTTTTATTATCTCACCATTTTTCTCCTCACTCTTACTCATTATTTTTTATTCTCTTACAAATAATATTTTTCTTGGAAAAACTTATTTCATGTTTAGGAATTAATCTGCAAAAAAGAAAACAAGAAAAAACAAATTTTGGAAAAATTTCAGGAATTCTCGAAATTGGAGAATGAATGATTATCTGATAGAGAATAAATAATTCTTGCTTCAATAAATAATATCAAGTAGTATAATAGATCATTTGGTTAAGTATCGTTTAGTCGAGAGATTGTGGGTGCAAATTTAAATGGATGTTTTTAGCTTTTTTGGGTAATAAATGGGAAAAAATAAAAACCCGGACTAGATAGATGCATATTGCACATCCTTGAATCATTAGTGGAAAGGTGCGAGAGACTAGCTTTATTAGAAGCTAGAAAGCTAATTAGCACTAGCAATTATTTTTATTTTTTTTAAATAGCATGAGCAATGACGTTATAATAATAATCTGCCATGCGGTATGAAATGAACAAAGTCATTAGTCTTCAAAAATGAAGGAATTAGCAACAAAACCAACCAATAATATACTAATTGGTTGCATACAGGGGCGGCTCAAGGGTATCCAGGATCTTAGGCGAAATTATAAAACGAGGCTTTGGAAGTGTATGTCAAAAAATATTAAGGGGGGTGGATTGGATTGAGATTTTAATAGACAATTTTAGGGTGTAAGGATTTTATGGATTTACAAGACTATTATGATTATTAGGATTGTTATGATTATACTTTTAAGATTATTAGGATTATATAGACTAGACTTTTAGGATTTGAAAAGAGTTTTTGAACTTTATTTATAGACTATTATGATTATCTAGAGTTTATTTTAAGACTTTTTAGACATTTACAAATACGGACTTTCAAGATTCGATTGTAGTATTCAATTTTCTCCTTAAGTTTTAGAAGTGTCGATGATGCTAAAACACAACTAGAAGCCTTGTTCCCTATTATCGACTCATGCGCTGATATCTTAGCACTTACTGCTCGTGATGTTGTCGACTTGGTATCTTCTTCATATCATTATTTTCTATATATATGTACATGAATGCTCTGCTCAACACACTTTTCAACTGATCATCAAGAGTCTATCACTTTTGTTGTATGTACTTGAATAAATTAAATAATGCATATATCTTTTTGAACTATTAATATTTTTTTTGCTATATGTTAAAATTAAAAATAAAATTCAAAAATAATAATTGATAATATTAGAATAAAATGGAGTGTCTTTGAAAATTTTATTTTTAAAAATGGAGCATCTTTGGAATATGATTGCTAAAAGATAAAAATGGATAATTTTGGAACAAAAGGAAGTGTCTTTAGAATTGTTATGACAACAACCCAGAAACCAAAAAGAGCGAAGCAAGAGATAAGGTGAAGTCGTGAAGATGATTTTGAGTGAGAGAGAAAAGTCGGAAAAGTATTGAGGGAGAGGGCAAGACAATTTTGGGTTCAAGCTATTTATACAAATCACTAAAAAGTCTGTATCAAATAACACAAGACAATATGGACTTTTTAAAAAAATCTTAAAAGTCTAAATCCAATACCACAAGACAATATGAACTTTTAAAAAAAAAATTAAAAATCTTGATCGAATACTAGTGGATTTATCTTACTTGTTAAAAAATTTCAATTCAATACCATCAGACTTTTACTTCTCCAAATTGTCTAATAAAATCTTGAATCAATACACCCCCTAAATATACGGTAAAAAACAGTTTATTTAAAATTAATTTTTATGATTCAACCAATTTTTTGTTGTTGAGTTTTTCATATTCGGATTCTTATTTTCTACTAAACATGTCTTATATCTGATATCGGATTATCTATTATCAAAGCTGAGGGGAAAGCCACTGCTTTGAGGTGTTATCAATATATTTAGATTAACGAGGCCTTTGAGGTGGTGTGTTGACAGTGAACCGTCGGTGTCCAGCTAAAAGGAATGGGTGTGGGGAAAGAAAGATATTAGGTATTAATTGTTAATATATACAGTGAATGAAACTGATAGAAGAGCAAAGAAGAAAATTGGAGGGAATAACTGATCTTGTATATAAAATTATATAAATAAAGAGAATATATAACTGATCTTGTATTTAAATAAGCTCTCGGATCTTAAAAAGAGAGATTACAATTACAAGTGAATTTGGCTCTCTGTCTATAGAGTTGAAGTCGAAGTCCTACTAAAGTAAATCACCTCCATTGCCACATGGCAGCATATAGGTTGATGATGGTCAAGGTGTGGAGTGATGAAATCTCCGCTTACCATTTAAAGCATCTCTAATGGTAGTATAACCTGCATTTAAAATAATTTTGATATGATAACATTGTTAAACCAATTACTTTCTATGTGGTATGTAACTACAAGTGATAGATATCTAAATGAAAAAAATAGTCTCTAATATTTCATTCGTAAAATAAATGTTTTTAATAAGATGTCAATTTATTGTTGTTCTCTTTAAATACACTTTAACATGGTTGAATAAAACAAAATAGAAGACAAGAGTGATTGTCCAATAGACCGTCTAAAATCAAAGAATCATATTGAAAAGTTATCACCTCACTTTGAAGTTGTACTAAAATATTGCATTGGAGATAAAATTTTTAATAAAATTGACGTCTATCGTATCCTAATGTCGATCTGTCATTTACTTTTTTTTCACAACCCACAAAAGTACCGGAAATGCTCTTACTATAAAGTATGAACCCACTTGCATGGGAAAGCCACATTTTATGGGAAAGCCACATTTTCAACTGTATACAATAAAAACTACGGGGATTTATTTTGAGATGGTGCTTTAGGCTGTTGCCTAAGTTGCTTATAGGTTCAGCCGGCCCTGCGCATCGTTGTATCATCAAAATTTATAAATAAATAAATAAAATAAAAAAAATTTACACAAAATAAAAAATAATAAAACAGAACATTAAAAAAAAAAGACTGAGAGATCTCAATCGTTAGATCTCACACTCATCCTCATCTCCAAAATCATCAGCCACCACTCATCAACCACCAACATCTCTTCCTCATCTATTCATCTTCAACCTCACCCCTCATCACCGCCATCTCTCCTCTTCTCTCTCCCCAAACACTAATCTCTTCTCTTCTCTTCTCTTTCGCCAATCTCTTCTTCTTAAAACAGTAAACCGACCATCCTCATCTATTAGACTATTACCAAACCCACCAAACCAAGTGCTGCGAGTGGCGGCTTTGCGAACGGAGCATGAATAGTGAAGAAACTACTGAGGGGATTGCAAAAAAAATTCAACAGAGTTTGTTCATGTACGTGGGGGAAGAAACTCAGAATAACAAATATTAACAATTAACCCTTGAATTCAATGTAGTAATTGAACAGTAGAACACAGTGTATACAAATATATTTATACATAAGAAAAAGCATGGCAATTAAGTTTATTCTATTTAAAGTGCTTTGCTAGGCCACTAAATGGAAAAACGTAAAATATTTTACAGAATGAGCTTTTTTCACGTGGTAGCTGCAGAGATGAAAAGCTTACTAGAGGGGCCGGGGAAAAGAACCCAAATCAGACGGTCTCCGTTTAATCCCCTACTTTTTCCAATCAACTTTTTTTTTCTTTTTGTTTTTAATTCTGAATCATAGACTATATTCTTCTCTCTCCACGTTATCAAAACTCAAAGGAAATAAGCGTGCGTTTGGAAATAAGCGTGCGTTTGGTACGGGAACGGAACATGACAACATGGGATTTGATTGAATTGGATTTGAATATGACAACTGTGAACTGTACTGTTGTGTTTAGAATGACTGGGACATGATTGAATAAGAGGTTCAAATGACTAGAGTATCCTCCTTATATATAATAATATATATTATATAATATTATATATTAATATATTATATATTATTATATACAATAATATATATTATATATTAATATACAATATCATATGTATATGATATATATAATAATAAATATTACTACATATAAAAAATATAATATATATATTAATAATATATGTTATATTTTATATATATCCTATATATATAATAATATAATTATATATATATATATATAATATATTGGACATGATTGTAATTTTTTGAACAAATGAATGGTAAATTGGTCTTTTTGACACTTGTCCCATGGCATGGGACAAGTAGTCCCATGGTCTAAGGTGAGACAGTTTTTCTTAATTTTTGTCTCAACTTGTCTCGTGTTGTCTCATACTAATGTCGTGTCAAACGTGGAACAATAGAAAACTGTCTCACGTTGTCATGTCATGTACCACGTACCAAATGCACCATAAATGTAAGAAAATTTGGTTTGTGAAACATACATCTTCCAAAGCAATCCTACCGTATATCAAAATTTAATATATGATCGGATCATAAAAGAAGATGTATAATGCATCTGGCTTATAATTTAAAATATTCAAAGTTTTCATGATACATGTGTTGATATTTTTATAATTTAAATATATCGATATAGATATGGAGTATAATATATTTTTTTCCATAAAATATATAGAAAAAAATCCATAAATATATATATATATATGATATTTCTATAAAATATCTACAACAGTAAACTTGTAGTGTTATTTTACATAATATCGTAGATATATTCATAAAATATCCATGATATTTCTGTTCATGTAAAATTTTAAAAAGATAATATTCCCCGATGTTTTTATATATTTTTTTATTTAATTTTATATATTTGATGTAATACATGAAAAACAAAATGGTGGAAATATCACTCTTTTCATCTTATTTTATGGGTTTAGTGTAAGTGATTCGATTAACACACAATCAACATGCAGAGGCACAAAATTAATTCGAAAATAACCTAAACATGTTTCTATATCATGATTAATCAAACCCTAAATACATGTTACTAAACCCATATCGATTCAAGAGAAAAGAGGAGATAATAGAGAGCGGAAGCATATCTGAATCCATTGCCGGAGTTTGGTGAACGGGTTGTGTTCTTCCAAATTATCACGATTCTTGGGACACAAAAGTGTTCTCTCTTCTCTGTTGATGGGGATACAGAAAAACCAAAATATCGTGTAATTTGGGGACCATATCCCTAAATATAATAAACATATTATTATATGTTTTGCAATTTCTAATTCGGCCCCTCATCAAATTAGAAATAGCACTCTGGTAACTACACATCAACTCCATGACAATTATACCCTTAAGCCTTTAACTTTAAATCTTAATTAGATCACTTTAATTTAGGCTTAACCAAAAGATAGCAAACACATTTAATATTTACATGTGTGACCCTATATGGTGGAATTTTTCCAACATTTAGCACTAAATTAATAAGTTGAATTACGCCGGCACAAAGTGTATAAACAGAAAAAAAAAAAAAATAACCTCAACCTAATTAACTTTAAAACCCAACTTCTTCTAAATTCCTTTTCTCTTTCTCTCTCTTCTTTATTATCTCACCATTTTTCTCCTCACTCTAACTCATTATATTTTACTCTGTTTACAAATAATATTTTTCTTGGAAAAACCTATTTCATGTTTGAGAATTAATCTGCAAAAAAGAAAATAAGAAAAGACAAATTTTGGGAATTTTTTTCAGGAATTCTCGAAATTGGAGAATGAATGATTATCTGATAGAGAATAAATAATTATTGATTCCATGAATAATATCCGGCTATAAGATTATCTCCGATGTAAATATATATATTTGGGTTTCTAACTAGTAATACATCAGAATATTTATTAAATATGGATCTACTTTAAAAAAATTAAGAAATTTATATTCTCATCTCCAATACAATTATTTAAAATCAAATATGTATCCATTTTTTACCAATTATTTTAAAACATTTATTTCACTCGATCTCATCTTTTATTTTAAATCAAATATTTATATATTTTTTATCAATCATTTTAAATGAGATGTAATTTTATTAGTGGGAAAAAGTTAGAAATCTTAGTCGGCATTTCTAAAAGAGTTTTTAGAATTAGATAATTAAAGTTAGATAATTGTATTGAATAGAGTTTTTTTTAACTTTTTATCTATCTATCTTATGAGACACCCAATTTTTTACAAATATATATTTGTATCGAAGATACATTGATTGATCAATTGGTTAAATATCGTTTAGTTGAGAGATTGTGGGTACAAATTTAAATGGATGTTTTTAGCTTTTTTTTTTGGGTAATAAATGGAAGCAAAAACCTGAAAATTGCGTTTTACCAGTAAAGTCTCGGATGTGACTTACAAGTTACAAATAGGGATGGCAAATGTACCCGGACCCGCGAGTACCGAACTGAATCTGAACCGCTTGGGTCGGGTCTAGGTCCTTACATTCGGGTTGTGGGTCGGGTCTGGGTCTAATATAACAAACCCGATTCGGGTCCGGGTCAGGTCTGGGTCTGAGTCAAAAACCCGGACCCGGACCCGGACCCATGGACCCGATTAATATAAAACAGAAAAAAAAATTAACTTTTTTTTTTGATAAACACTGTCGTTTTATACTTTTATACCTAAGGTGACCTAAATATGATTTCTTCTTGCAGCCGCATAAGTGCATAACAGATAACGCATTCTTCTTCTTCTTCTTCTTCTTTCTACTTTTCTTCCCTGTTAATTTCTTCCCAGTTCCCACTTCCCACCTCCCACCTAATTTCTTCACGCCTCCAGCCCTCCACCTAATTTCTTCGGCGACCTACAACTCCAAGTCGACGGCTTGCAGCTCCATGCCTCCACCTGATTTCTTCGAAGGCCGGCAGCTCCAAGTCGACGGCCTGCAGCTCCACACCTCCACCTAATTTCTTCGACCGGCGGCAACTTCAAGTCGACAGTCTGCAGCTTGGTCTGTACCTCCAAGTCGACGGCCTGCAGCTCCACGCCTCCACCTAATTTCTTCGACTGCCGGCAGCTCCAAGTCGGCGGTCTGCAGCTCCAAGTCGACAGCCTGCAGCTCCACGCCTCCACCTGATTTCTTCGACCGCCGGCAGCTCCACTGTAGTTCATTATTTTTGTTCTTTGTGTTCAATTTTTCTTCAATTGTGAAATTGGTTTGAACATTTTTCTTCAATCGAATCTGCTCTTACATTTACAGTGTATATATAGGAAATTGGTTCGAATTTAGTGTAGAATATAGGTTTGAAATATGTTTTAGTGTAGAATTTAGTTTGGATGTGATTTATGCTTTGTGTTGTGTTGTGTGACTTGTGTCTGATCACTGGTGTGTTGTTTTTCACTGCATCTGGTGCGGGTCTGCAGGTCCAGACCCAGACCCATGAAATTTCGAGGGTCCTCGGGGCAGGTCTGGGTCTGGTTAAGACCCGCGGGTCCAGACCCGAACCCGACCCATTTAGTAGGACTAGATGCATCCCGCACATTCTTGAATCATTAGTGAAGAGAAGTTGGGAGCAGAGACGTACCTATGTTGGGGTTAGAATGGGCCCTTAAAAAAATGGTATAAAAAATTTAATTAAATTTTCTTTTAAAGAAAAATTAATTAAAGAATTAATGTTATTTTCTATTTAAAGTAGAGTAAATAATTTTTATTTTCCTCTTTTTTTTTATAATAACAATCATTTCTCATCACTATTCAAATTTACTCAAATTTGACAATTTGATTCAATCTTTTTATCAACATCCAACAATTAATTTCAAATTATATATGTTTGAGTGAATATCATAGTTTTAAATATTTATTTTATTTTAAATTTTTTGGGTTACTATAATTTTTAGTTAATGAGATTTTAGGAGCAATCCAATTTTAAATTTACAAAGTAATGACATTGTTATATGAATTTCATTAAAAAAATTAGAATATTATATTAGTATATTTCGAATGAATCAAAGTAATATAATAATACAAGAACATTGTATATTTAAATATATTTATTTTTCAGCAATGAAAATTATCAGAACATCATTTCGTATTAAGATGAAAAATGAATTTTTAACAAATTTCATGCATGTCTACATTTAAAGAGAGATTATTGTTGTCATTAATAAAAAAAATCGTAGGATACAATTTTATTAGTGTTCGTATTTGCACTTTTTATTTCTCTTATAATTTGTTTTGGCTTTTTAAAAATAAAATAAAATTTGATACCGTATTTATTCATAATGTGTATTTTATGGAACATCTAATTATGTCATTCTAAAGTGATGTTAGTGTTCATTAAAAAACAATTTCTAGCATACCCTAATTTTGCAATCATGGTTACGTCCCTGGATGTGAGAGACTAGCTTTATTAGAAGCTAGAAAGCGAATTAACACTAGCGATGAGGGTTTTTTTTTTTTTAGAAATATTACTAGCAATGATGTTATAATAATAATAATATGCCATGGATTTAATGATGGGCATTGGGGGAAATGGGGATGGATATAGATCCCCCTATCCCCATCCCCATTTCTAAAACCCTTCCCCATCCCTCTCTATTTTCCTATTCGCGGAAAATGAATGGAGAGGGAGTTTTGGTGGGAGGTATCCCATTCCCATCCCTATTTTTCCGTTTTTTCTGTTTTTCCCTATTTTTTCATATTTCCTCGTTTTCCCCATTCCCACGTTTCCTAGTTTTTCCTGTTTTACTAGAAATTACATACCAAAAAAAATCCGTTACAAATTTAAATAAAAAAATAATAAGAATAGAAATAATAAAAAAATTTAGAATATATATAAGGTTTGGGGAAAATGGGAAATGGGGATGGGGAACCTCACCCTATCCTCATCCCCATCCCCATTTCAATACATTTGTAAGGAAAATGGGGATGAGGGACATTCCCCCATCCTCATCTCCATTTCAATTTGGGGTTGAAAATCATTAATCTAATTCTCATTTATTTTTCTAATTTTCCTCAAGATTCTTCTCCAAATAGGGATGAAGAAGTGGGGATTTGGATATCCATGGATAAATGCCCATCCCTACATGCAATATTGACCCATAACGGAAGTTCTAGGATCACCAACGTAACCCTAACAGTAACATAAACTGGAATTCACCAAAAAAGAATTGAAACCAAATTGTAAATTTTATTAAATACCTTGAAACTGATAACAAAAAGCCTTAAATGGGCTCAGAAAACCCTAAAAATAGCAAAAGACTAAAATGTCCTCATCTAAATAAAAACGGAAAACAAATAAAAAAACATGAAAATCTTTGGTTGCCAGACAACCTAACTTAAATAGCTTCGTTAAAGGAGTAAATGACGTCAAACGGGCTAACCCTAGTTGTCTCGCAATGAAGCTCAGAAAACACTTTCCAAAAACATATTATAATAGGAAATCTGACAACCGAACTAAAAGCTATACCCGTTTCTTTGGAGCATCTCTTTTGGACAATTTTCTATACATCTCTTCTTCAAAGTCCAAAGCCAATTGTCCTACATCGGGGATAGGGGAATGTCCCCCATCCCCATTTCAATTTGGGGATGAAAATCATTCTCATTCCCATTCATTTTTCTATTTTTCCACAAAATTCTTCTCCAAATGGAGATGAAGAAGTGGGGATTTGGATATCCATAGATAAATGCCCCTCCCTACATGTAATATAAAATGATCAAAGTCATTAGTCTTCAAAAATTAAGGAATTAGCAACAAAACCTACCAATAATATACTACTTCCTTGGTTACAGAATTGCTGCATCATGGATTATTATTGAAAATGGAATTACTGTTTATGTATGATTTGTCTATTATACATATATTATAAAATAGTATAAGAGGTTTAAATTTGGACGATATAGTATTATGATACGATATTTAAGTATATTTTTCTTCTCCGCTGAATTATTGTATTATTTATAAAAAATAAAAAAGTAATAGTCGCGCTTTTTGTTTTAAAAAAGAAAAATAACTTTTAAAAAAAGAAAAAGAAAAGTCACGCGTGCCTCGATCAATACGATAAGAATCTATCTTTTCATCAGGGTCGGCAACTAGTAGTCTAGCTTTAGGCTTTAGCAAAGAAAATATGGGTGGCATGAAAGGCATGGCTTCGGCTTTGATGCCTGCTTTTCTAAAGTTACAAATGTCAGGTCATCATTTTGACATCTTATATCCAATAAAATCTTAGATGAAACAGTATCATTAACAATAAAACTGTCTAATGAGATTGTATTTAATTATAGTTTAATAATATATATATTTATATTATTAAAATAAATATTGTAATTTTATTGAAACGGTCGAACTACGTGACAATAACAACTTCTAATTGAAGATTTTCTTTGTGCATGTCATTATTAGGGGTGTAGCTAGAAAAAAGGAACAGGGGTGAACTACTCTAAATTTTATTTTCTTATTTAAAGGCCCTAAAATTTTAAACTAACTATTAAACAACATTTTTCTTTGTAATAATTAAATCAAAACGATACGTGAGAGATTTTATAAAAAAACATTATTGATATAAGTAGTAAGCGGAGACATAATCAACTTTATCCTCAAATACACCATATGCAAGCAAAACACAAAA
Organism: Dipteronia sinensis; assembly: GCA_033220585.1. NCBI lineage: Eukaryota > Viridiplantae > Streptophyta > Magnoliopsida > Sapindales > Sapindaceae > Dipteronia > Dipteronia sinensis. The sequence continues at coordinate 106,419 of JANJYJ010000399.1, forward strand.
TCAAATGCAAAAATATGCATTATATATACAAAACAAGATACTATTTAAGTGGTGCATTATGAGTTTTCAAAGCATAAGATATATCAATTATTGATTCAGAATCAATAGTAGCAGCAAGTTCCCTCTCAATGTAGATGACCAAACAATTCGTAAGAAAGTCATATCCTTCTTGTTGCGAAGTGATGTTTTGACAAATTTTATGGCTGAAAATACACGTTCGGTACTAGCCATGAAAACCGGAAGAGTCAAAACTAAACGAATCAGTTTGTCAATCAAGAAAAACAAGTGTAACTTTCTTGTTTCTACGAGCCCTCGACATAATTCAGAAAGTGAAGACATATTCTGAAATTTTGGATGAACGAGCACATCATTCTTAAAATGTTGCAATTTTCTCTTCAAATCAGAAAGCTCCCTTTTAGTGAAATCACCGGGATAAAACTTCTTTGCAAGCGTACATATATCATCTATGTTAAATGACTCAAAATGATTCATAGGATCCAAAGCAGAACTTAGAGCAAGAAGTTCCATTGTTTGATATGGAAATCTAGTATCTAACTCCACCAACTGAAAATCAATCACAACATTGAATATATTAAAATTGTAATAATGTTCAACTGTAATATTATTCTATTGTTGACATGAACGACCTGTACCCTCCCTGTAGCGAGCACTCATATCAGGCATGTCAATTTCATGGTCTCTGCAACACGAAAATATAGTGCGTAAAAAGTTATCCCAACCATTTTGCCTTAATTCTTGAAGAAGTATTTTTGTACATCTTATTAAATGCATGGCATTCAAGATGTCTTGAGACATCAATTGCAGTGCTTGACATAGCATATGAGTGATTTCTAGCACTTCATTCATCAATTGCAAAATGAACACAAATTCAAAATTTCTCATTGCTTGCAATGCCCCTTTTGCTTCTCCTCTTATACTGTTGTTAATCCAATTATTCATTGTGTTTTCAAGTACCGTACATGTTGCACCAAATATATCAATCAACCTATCAATTGAAGAATAATGAGAGCTCCATCTTGTTGCCCCAGATCGCGCCAAGTTATGGATTTGATTAGCCCCTGTACCGGTCTCAAATTCTCCAGAATTTAACATCTCCGTAATTTCTGTTTTTTGAGCAAATTTTAATTCAGAATGACGTTTTGGTGAAGCACCAACAAGATTGGTTATTGGGCTCAATTTTGAGAAAAAAAGCCACATATCATGCACATCTTTGGAAGCCGCAACCAATGCTAATTGCAATTGTACTTGCGCAACACAACAATTTGCAAATGCACTTGCGCAACACACCATTTGCATGATGCGTGCATGACCTCAATTATGTGGTTGGCCGAATTCTATAATTCGATTATCTAAGTACCAAATAATTGTGTGCAGCTATTATGCATTTGTGCAATTGCATAAACGCCTGACAGCTACACAAACGCACAAATGCACAAACGCAACACTTGCGAATGTGAGTGCTGTGGCTTTGCACATGGTCCGCGTGGCTGCTGTGCTATGTCTTCCAGCTCGTTGTTCTTTACCGTATTACATGAATAAAATAAAAATAACAGCAGAACAACAAAATAAAAAAATATATACAACCCGGAATTAATGACTCATTATTATTATTATTATTATTTTAAAGTATTATATTATTTCATAATTGGGATTTTTTTGGGATGGAAAAATTCGAACATACAACCTCAAGATATAGGTGTGAAGGAATACATAATAGCTGCACACAATTATATGGTACTTAGATAAACGCACAAACGCAACACTTGCGAATGTGAGTGCGGTGGCTTTGCACATGGTTCGCACGGCCGATGTGCTATGTCTTCCGGATAGTTATTCTTCGCCGTATTATAGCAATAAAAAAAATAACAGCAGAACAACAAAATAAAAAATATATATACAACCCAGAATTAATGACTCATTATTAATAATATTATTATTTTAAAGTATTATATTATTTCATAATTTGGGATTTTTTTGGGATGAAACAAATTTGAACATGCAACCACAAGATATAGGTGTGAAGCAATGCATAATAGATGCACACAATTATATGGTACTTAGATAAATGCGTGTGAATGTGAGTGCGGTGGCTTTGCACATGGTCTGCGCAGCCGATGTGCTGTGTCTTCCGAATAGTTGTTCTTCGCCGTACTACATCAATAAAAAAATAACAACACAACAACAAAATAAAAAATATATATACAACCCGGAATTAATATTACAACCTGGAATTAATGACTCATTATTATTATTATTTTAAAGTATTATACTATTTCATAAATTGGGATTTTTTTTTTGGATGGAAAAAATTCGAACCCGCAACCTCAATATATAGATTTGAAGGGTATTACTACCGAATCAACCTCATATCGTCACTTTTATTATTGTTATAATTATTAAAATAGAAATTTTGGGGAAGAGATGACTTGAAATCATGAACTCGGCGTGTTGGTGTAAATAGAGGAGATGCAATGATATTTCTGGCGCAAGAGATGAGGTTGATACATGCATATAGCACATTGTTATACTTTGCAAATCTAATAATTACTAGTGCGGCGTGCATGTAAAAATAGAAAATCTGTAAGTCGTGAATTAATTAATATTGCCATGTCAAAAACGAAGCATGTGGCTTATAATCGAGAGGAAATAACAATTTTTAACCAAAACAATAATGAAGGGGTTTCTGTTTTCAGCTGAAATTAGTGTTTTTATTGTTTTTACCAAACTTTCGATCGAAAAGACAAATTTACTTATGTACTAGATTAAACACATTGAAATTAAATACACAGGGAATTAAATACACAAATTAAACATACTATGAATTAAACACATGGACTAAACACGTTATAAATTAAACCGATTGTATGTTTAATAGATGAAAACTGGTGTGTTTAATTGAAGAAAACCTATGTGTTTAATTAAAAAAGATCGGTGTGTTTAATTGAGAAATCATTAAGGGTATTTTTGTCTCATTAGTGAAAAGTTTGGTAAAAAAAATCAAAACACTAATACTAGATAAAAATAAAAAAATCTACTAATTATAGGGATAGTTTCAATTTTAACCCTATAATTTATGTGGGAGATGAGTCATGAAATAGTTAAGAAAGAGGGACAATTTGCATAATCCGGCAATAATTTTCTGATGTGGACATGATGGTATTGGGTTTGTAAAGTATAATACATGGCTAATATGCATCGGTTAGATGGGCTAACTCACCTCTTATACCATAGATACTGTAGCATCTATCAAATGCAAGAGGTTTAGCACTAAATCACTTCATTGTGCACGTATGTTTTAAAGGTCAGTAATTATTGTTTCTTTGAGACAGTGAACCTTCTCTCATAAAGTGCAAGGAATAAGGTCAGTAATTATTGTTTCTGAGAGACAGTGAACCATCTCTCATAAAGTGCAAGGAATAATTCATCCCCTTTTTATATATTTCTAAAAAGTAATGCTAGGTGTCTTAAATTTTTTTCTCAAATTCAATCACAAATGATGTGGCATGTGAGGTGTCAACATCACATTCGTCACCACATAATGTTATGATTTATAAGATATTGACACCTCACATGCCACATCATATGGGACAGAATTTGGAAAAAAAAAATTGGGACATTTAGCATACTCATTTCCAAATACAATATATTTTCTCACTTTTGGGTGCAAAAATTAAGCTCTTTTATCATTAAAATCCTCAAATTAAAAATATATAGGTGTATGGTTAATGAAGAGATGAGATTGGTCAGGTTGTATAAAATCTCCCGCACCTGCACTGCGAGATTGCTTGTTTGAATTCTCTCTAAAAAAAACCTTGAATTTATATAATTATATAATGCTTAAAAAAAGGGTATGGTATTTGAATGCATCAAATGAGTAAGGGGTTATTTTGAGACATCATGATAAAAGAAGTAAACACTGTCAAGGTCTAAGTTTTTCCTAGACTTTTTAATAAGTCACAGGGCTAATTTCTGCCTAGAATTTTCACCTGTGTTGCGCTGAACTCTCAACCCAGCCAGCAATCCTTTCTACAACAGTCCTACACAATCTGTTGTCTATAATCAGTGTTTCTAAAAATCCCAAACAACTAACTGTCACCAAGCCAGTTCGTTGTATACAAGCACTGTACTCGTTTTACACTTCACACAAGCACACAACCTGTTAATTCTCACAGCATACACAAAACAATGCACACATACCAGAACAAAGTGTTTACGGGAACCAATCTCAACCCAATCATTCCATTAACAATTAGGAATAGCAATACAATGCATAGCAGGATATCACACACTGATTCTCTGCTCGAAATTACCCAGCATTCTGAGTATATATGTGATACAACAATAATACAGGGAGTAACTGCAAGTAACTGTCAAGAAACTGCCTAGTAACTGCCAAGTAACTGCTTCCCTTTACAGCCAACATATTTTACACATGTGTAATTAATCATCAGATCACATCTGATCACACATGTATCCCAAATATGTTTGCCCACACATATGTCTCCACACGTGTGCCTTAGATGCACATGTTAATCGCATGCTCATTCATAGTCAACAACCTGCCTTACTCATGTCAAGCTTGTTTTCCCATCCAAGCTTGTTTCTGCACGCCAAGCTTGTTCCTTGCACACAGCGCCCCAGTCACTGATTATGCCAAGCTTGTTTCTGAACCGAGCATTCCATCGTTGTCCATACCAAGCCTATTCTGACTATGCCAAGCTTGTTTTGCCAACCAAGCTTGTTTCTCGCACACCAAGCTTGTTTCACCCCGCCAAGCTTGTTTCACCGCGCCAACCTTGTTTTCAACATGCCAAGCTTGTTTCACCACGCCAAGCTTGTTTTCACCAAGCAACGCCCCACACGCTGCTTTATGCATCTGTCTTAACCCACTGCCTTTATTGTTGCCCACTGTTAGCCAATCCAAGCTAACTTCCAGCACACTTGCTGCCACAAAGCTAAGTTCCCCCAACTTGCCTTGTTTTGGCCTGATGACACCCACACCAAGCCATCTGCATAAGCACCAGCCCATGCTCAATTCTGGGGTTGTAACAAACCACCCCCACTTGAAGAAGTCGACGCCCTCGTCGGCTGCCTCTCCAAGTATCGTTGGATCAAGTCTTCAAACTGCCACAAGGTTGCACCTCTTTCCCAAGTAGCATCTGCCTCACTTTCTCCTTTCCACTGAATCAAGTAATCAGTCCTCCTATTCCAATTACTTTCCCCCACTGTCCGATGATCTAACACTTTCTGAACTGCTTTGTCAAACTCCTTCCTGACCACTGGAGGAGCCCTCTTTGCTTGTACCCTACTCTGATGTTCGCCATCTTCATGGTAAGGTTTCAAAAAACTAACATGGAAGGTAGGATGAATCTTTAACCTGTCAGGTAAAGCCAATCTATAAGCCACATTTCCCACTCTTTCTTTGATTATAAAAGGCCCATCGTACCTTTGAATCAACCATCTGTGGTATCTTCTATCTGTAATCTTCTTCCAGATCTGTGGAGTCAACTTTAGTAACACCTTATCACCTGCAGAAAACTCCAATGCACACCTATGTTGATCAGCATACTTTTTCATACGTCTAGCAGCTTTCGCTAGACTCTCTATAGCCCCCTCAATCAATTCAGTTTTGTCCCGTGCAAATCTGTAAGCTGCTGAACATAAACCTTGATCCTTTTGCTGTGCCACTTCTAACGGAGTTAAGGGCTGAAACCCAATACATAGTTCTGCTGGACTCCTGCCTGTTGAAGAAGACTTATGCAGATTGTAGCAAAACTGCGCCACATCCAATAAATCCAACCAGTTTCGTTGACTAGCAGTCACATAATGTCTCAAATACTTTTCCACCAGAGCATTTATTCTTTCTGTCTGACCATCCGTTTGAGGATGGTTTGCTGGAGAGAACTTCAACTCGGATCCCATCAAGTTGAATAGGTAGGTCCATAACTTTCCTGTAAACCGGGTGTCTCTATCGCTCACTATATCAGCTGGCACCCCAAAATGCTTCACAACATTCTTGAAAAATAACTCTGCTGCTTTCTCAGCTAGACAAGCATTCGGTGCTGCAATAAAGACTGCATACTTGGAAAATCTATCAACTACCACCAGAACCGATCTCATACCATTCACATCAGGAAAACCCCCAATAAAATCCATGGAAACTGAAACCCATGGTTTTTCAACTATAGGTAAAGGTTGCAACAGTCCCGCATGTTTCCTCCTTTCTGTTTTGTCAAGTTGACAAACCAAACACGTTCTGACATACATCTCTACATCTTCAAACATTTTGGGCCAATAATAGCTTCTGGACAGCAAAGCTATCATCCTTTCGACCCCTGGATGTCCCGCCCACTGCGGATCATGCGTTTCTTTTAACAACTCCTGTTTCAATCCACCACCACTAGGAACATACAACCTGCCACCTTTGGCATATAATAGATTGTCAAAGGATCTATTATATGTGTAAGGGGTTATTTTGAGACATCATGATAAAAGAAGTAAACACTGTCAAGGTCTAAGTTTTTCCTAGAATTTTTTATAAGTATGCGAAATATTTCATATAAAAAATAGAAAACTAACAATATTTTCATATAAAAAATTGAAAGCTTCAGATAGTTAAAATTTTACAAATCTTGAGTGAGAATATCAAACCCATCAGAATATAATGGATTTGAATTGAACAACCTGTGTTTGATAAAATGAAACTATGAGACTGATATGAAAGTAAGCAAAGAAGAAAAAAGAAGGTAAAAACAGAGTAAAAAGGTAGAAAATAGAGTAATGACTCCATTGAAGAAAAGCCAAGCTATCAGAATTTTTCAACTATCATTCTTTTCGTGTGTTATCAATAAGAGCTAGAGCTCATTTATATACAATCTTGCAAGTTGCAAGTGAAGAAAATAAGGTTTTTGATAAGGTTGCCACCTGGAAATTCAGTTATAACAGAAACAAAGTTTCCCACCAAAAGCACTTCTTCCTTCTATCATCTTCTATCAGGAGCTTTGATGGGTAAATGATGATGATCATCATGATCACCATTTGATCATCATGATTGGAGCTTGCTTGCTTTGACTTGTGGAGTGATGTGAGCTTGCTGGGAAAACTAGCATTGTAGCACACTCTGTTAATATTGGTTGTTGGTTGACTGAATGAGTTTGTTTTTTACCATTGGTTTAACAATCACGTTTTTTCACTTGGGAAGTATCTCTAACACCCCCCTCAAGCTGAACGTCGGTGAAACATGAAGATTCAGCTTGGACTGAAGATAGTCAAAGCGACTGATAGGTAATGCCTTAGTAAAACTATTAGCACATTGATGTTTAGTAGGAACATATTGAACTTTGAGAGATCCTAGACCTACCTTCTCACGATTAAAGTGGACATCAATTGCAATATGCTTGGTACGAGCGTGGAAGACCGGATTTTAAGCAAGGAAACCAACACCTTGATTATCACACCAAAGGATAGGACTATGAGGTAATAAGAGCCACAACTTAGAGAACAATGATTCAAGCCAAATTGCCTCAGTAGCAGATTGTGATAGAGTCCCATATTCAGCTTCGCAACTCGAATGAGCAACAACATGCTGCTTTTTAGTTCTCCAGGCAATACATTTCCACCAACATAGCCACATCAGCCACTGGTAGACCGGCAATAATCGATGCATGACGCCCAATCGAGTTGCGAAGCTGAGTATCGGAGAGCACCAACCATGCTTCTGTAAAGTGTTGGATTCAAGAAGGTTGTCCCCTGCCTTGTAAGCTTTGTGCTAGTAGGCAGAGGTGTGGAGCAAGACTTGCTATTGGACATATTCATCTTCTTCAAGAGATCAAGAATATACCTGGTGAAAATACACAAAGTGTGTCTAATACAACCTAGGGGGATGTGGAATGAGTTGTTAATCGATTACTTACCAACTTTCGATTAGTCAATTTTAGTCACAAATACCCCAAGACAAACATACATACATAATCAAGTAAAGTGCGGAATATAAATAACACTTGCTTTACGTGGAAAACCTTCGACAAGGTAAAAACCACGGGATTAGCTAACGCTGGCCAATCAATCACAGAATCCACTATTTGAATAATTGTTTACAACCTAAGTTGACCACCAAGTCACTCTTCAAGATTCGTAACAAAACTGGTTCAGGTGGCTTGGGCTTGTTGAGGCTGTTTTTGCTTATCCTTTCTTTTGGTTTTCTGTTGGTTGTTGCTGTGTTTTCTTGTTGTTCTCTGCTCTTGTTGTTTTGGCTTGGGTTGTGGTTCTTGGTTGGGTGTCTTTTGTGCCCCGGTTCTGTTTGCTTTGTTTCTCAATAAAGTTTGCCTTTTCAAAAACAAATATAACATATATATATATATATATATATATATATATATATATATATGTGTAGTATTATGGTTTGTCTCATTTAACATCATTGAGTGTACAATAGTACTAGAGCATTTATCAATTAAGTAGTACTTGTCTGTAATTATCAATTAAATAATATTGGTGGATGTAAATCAACAACAGTAACCATTACAGTGAGAAATTAATCATATTGTAATTCATTGATAATGATATTCAATTTAGAACAAAAAAAATAATCTGTCTAAAAACAAACCTATCCAAAATAATATAAATTTGAAATATTATTAATAACTAAATAAATTTATTTTAGAATTATTAATTTACATGTTGAATTGTCCTTAATATATTAAAATGTAAATATATAAAAAATAATAGTTAGAAGGGCATAAATGTAAAAGTATTTGTTTTCAGATATTTATAACTTAAAAAAAAAAACAAATTAGAATTTGTTATTCGTTATCTAGATTTGTTTTATGTTTGGACTCAGCCACGACGTGAATGGTTTTACAAGTGACTAGGTGAGGGATACGTTAGAATGCTTAAATACTATTGTTGTGTTATTTTTCCTATAAGAATAAGTGCTCGTTTGGTTGAGCTTTTTTCTACCTTAAAAGGTCTACAAAAGTCTATTTGAGTTTTTTAAAGTTGTTTGGTTGGGCTTTTAAGAATGTCTATTTTAAATTGTGAAGAGACTAGTAGAGTTTAAATCTCTACTAGGCAAAAGCTCATGGGGATGTGCTTCTTCAAATAGACCTTTTTTTTAAATGTCTACCAACCAAAGAACTATAATTTTTTTTTTCCAAAAACTCTATTTCTAATAGATTCACTACAAGTAGATCTTTTACCAATAGATGTTTTTCAAAAGCACAGCCAAACAAGCTCTAAGGAGGGTATATTCAATTAGGATTTCAAAAGATTTTTAATGACTTTTTTAAGTGGATGACTTTTGCAGATTTCATGGATTTTTATAGATTTTTATAGACTTTATTAAATCATAAGAAACTTTCATAGACTTTCATTTCAAAAAACTTTCATAGACTTTCATTTCAAATGACTTTCATTTCAAATGACTTTCAAAGGCTTTCAATTTAAAAGACTTTCATTTTAAAAGACTTTCATAGACATTTATAAACATTTATTTATTTTTAAATATGATATATACTTTATTTTAGCAAAATTATATAGATTTATCATATCAATAAAAATATTTTTTTTTAAAGAATAAAAAAAATCAATATTAATTAAACTTGACAAAAGCATTCTTGCCTATATATGTGATTTTAAATTTTGTATTTGCAATTTTATTATATTTTGTATCATAAAGACATTATGTACCTAATTGTTTTTTAATAATTAGTCAAAATTTTATTTGTTTTTTATAATTAATCAAAATATTATAAATCTTCTTATAGAATAAATGTAGCAAATCAACAATAATATTAACGTTTACATGTTTATATGAAAGTACGGCAATGAGTATAAAAAATCTACCCAAAATTAATTCAAGTTACTAAAGATATATTAAACATAAAACGGCAAACAATTGTTGAACAAGATTCATGCCTCAAAGTGGATGGTTTGATATTGATCAAAATTACATTGAGCCATGCTCATACACGACTTTGATTATGGCATATTCACATGATTGAGTAGTGGTTTTTGTCTTTTATTAATTTTAATTAACATAAATGAAGTTCATTTGATTTGTTTCAGTGTTGTTTAGTTGTTTTGAAAATATAGGTAAAAAAAATAAAATCTCTCGTCCTTAATTGCGTAGCCTATAGAGAGTTGTTTTATATTATTTTGTAGTTAATTTTTTTTTTTTTTATAGATCGTTAATGTTTGTATGTTTTTTTTTATAATGGTTAATCATTTGAAAAGTTATTCATTTTATTTTATTTGTAAAATTTATTTAGAATGTGTTTTCTTTTATTTGAAAATATAACATATGTTTGATGGTTAATGTTTTTCAAAGAGTTTTATGTTTTTTTTTCTAAAGTGAAATTCTTTCTATTTAAAAAGAAAAAGTCATTTAAAGTCGTTGGTAGGAATGAAAGACAAATTATGAGAGTTGTTATAACTAAAAGTCATTTATATTTAAAAGTCATTAAAAGTCATTAAGATTTTGAATACCTCATAACTTTCATATACTGTTAAAAAGTCTTGATTGAATACCACATGACTTTTAAAGACTTTTTTAAAGTCTATAAAAGTCTGTATTGAGTACCTCATGACTTTTGTAGAGTCTTTAAAAGTCTACATTGAATACACCCAAACTTTTTAATTCCATAAAAGTCATTAAAAAGTCTTTTGAACTCTTAATTGAATACATCCCCCTAAGATTTGAACCGAAAATTTGGGTGTGAGAAGCTCCGCTGATCAACTTCCGTCAATTTCAACATGTCCTTTGATTAACACATGCATTAGACCTCTTTAAATTAAATTCTAACTTTATTAAAATAAACATATATTACCATCTAGATAACATTACAATCTGCTGGGAATGTTTTTTTTATATTGAGTCTTATGATCAGAATGTTTTTTTGGACCGTGGCGTAGATTAGATTCGAGGATTAGTATTATACTATTATGTGTTCCTTCTGTTGACCAACATTATAGTTTGCACAACCTTTCTCGAGTACCTCTCTGAACAATTCATGTATGGAAACAGTAATTCATGATCATCAAATGAACGCGACGATGCAGTCCAAATGGAAGAAATAGATGCTGATCCAACACATACAAGTCAACCAAAATCAGAAGTCTAAGAGTTTAATTTTCCTGATCTATTTCACTGGAGGCGCAGCTACACTCATGACAGTTAAATAGATACACACACAATTCAAATGGCAGAAATAATTGCTGGATCATCCAACATTACAAGTCCACCATGAGCTAGATTCTGGTAGGTTCTCTCTCAATTTGTCATTCAAACACTATCTCACCCCACATAATAAAGTTCACAATTTTGAATTGGATCTCGAACCAAAGTAAAATCTAGGTGTTTTTTTTTTCTCCTTTGCTTTCGTGTGATTTGATTCTTAATTATGTATACCAGGAGAAACGGATCAGGAAGTCAATTCAGCTCATGATGATCGTCAAGAAAATAATCCAACTACCACAAACAAATAATATTGCTCGCCATCAACATCAGAAATTCACGCCTTCCCTTGAGCTACTTTCTGGTAATTTTAAGTGTTTTTTCTCATACAAATTAAAATATATATATCTGAGCCATACCCATCTGGATCTTGGAAAAAATCAATAAAGTTTAAAAATCATTTAAAAAAAAAGTTCCAATTTTAATATACTTAGCTGAATTTATGTAAACAGGTGAACGATACTTCCAGATCTGTGTGCCGCTTCGTAAAGCTGCATTAAATGGAAACTTGAAAGAAGTTTTGATGCGGATCGGATTGCAAACTCGTTTTTGGGTTGCTTGGAGCACCCAAAACGGGTCTGACTTTGGAGGGTCATAACTTTTGCGTACGGGCTCAGATTCGCTATTATAATATGTTTTCGGAAAGCTCGGGACGTCCTCTACAATTTATCACCAAACTACGTTTCCCGTGACCAGGCTTGGAAGGGGTCAAAAAAGGCCGTTTAGATTGTTTTACGGGCAGTTAAAGTTTCTTGCGCGACAATTTAGTAGTTTTTCGTTTTTATTTGGTTTTCTGTTTTTAGATAGGATTTCTTTTTTTTGATTTGGTTTAGTAGTTTTTAGTTATCTAGAAGACCTTTGATTCCTTGTGGAAGTCGGATTATTTCTTTTCTTATTTAACTAGTTTGTTTTAGGTCTTGGAGTTCAGTTTTTGGTGAAATAAAATTTATTGAGTTTTTACTCAGTTTTTCCTTTCTTTTTTCCTGATATTCGTTGGAATCAACAGGATTCAAGAACACAGGTTGTTCGAAATCGTGTGATTGTCTTTCTCAAAGCTTCCGTCTGCATCAAGTTTACAATATTTTAAGTGTTCAGGAGGACATCTTGAATAGATCATCTTTGCTACGCATGGCTATTACAAAAGGACATGCGACTATTCTTCATGTTGCAGCAGGAGCAAGACAAACATCCTTCTTAGAGGAGATGATAAATTCAATACAACCAAGTGACGATGAGTCGACGCTACTACTACAAGACATCAATGGAAGCACTTCATTTTGTTTCGCTGCTGCTGCGGGAGATGTGGAACTTGTTAAGATTATGCTCAACAAGAATCCAAATCTCAATCTGGCGGCTATCCGCGGCAATCATGACAATACTCCTCTTTACATGGCTGTTATGTTTGGACAAAAGGAAATGGCCACATTTTTATATGATGCCACTGAAAACATTTTGTATCAAGATGAGCGAACTGCACTATTTTTCAAGAGTATCACTACAGGTCTATATGGTACGTATACATGAATAGGTTTAATAATGTTATGCCTCTTATTGCGGAAAAATAAAAGGAAAATTATTTGGGATATGTAATGGAACCTTAAATGTATAAATACGGTATAGAGTTAGATTTGAAAAAGTCAATATCTATTTAGACTTGGTTTACGTGCCAAACCTGTCTTTGGATCTTCTACTAATCTGATCTTTTTCCTAACCTTTTTAAAACATGTGATTGGTTGTTGATAAAGTGTTTGTGAAAACTAATCACATCTTAACCACCCATTCATTGCAATGCTTATGTGGTATGAGATTAGGTGAGGTCAGGAAAAGGATCAGATCGGCAGAGGATCCAAATTCGTCAGGACAGAGTCAATTTTGTATCTCTATTTGGGTTTGGTGCATGTGTCAAGCCAGTCGATCTGGTAAAGTGCTCCAATACCATTATTAGGGTAAATATTATTGTTGGATCATATTCTATTAAGTTAAGCTTTGTAATTACCAGCTTAAAAAATGTTTGGATGGTTACTAACAGCTTAAAAGATTTGGGTGAATTGCTCAGATATGGCGCTGAAACTGTTAAAAAGCTATTCGGTGCTGGCAGTGACTCGCGACGAGAACTATGAGACGGCCTTACATATGTTGGCCCGGAAGCCAAACTCAATGACAGCTCAAGCTCTTGAACTGATCTTATGTCTATGGGAAAAAGTAAAAACAAGACCAGATGCGGAAGTTGGAGAGTTAATCACACACCCTACAAAGTTGTTGTTTGATGCAGCTATATTGGGGAATTCTGAATTCTTATGTTGGGTGTGCAACCAAAGTCCCACATTGGCTAGACATGAGGATGATCTTGGGTATATAAGTATGGAAACAATCTCCATTGGTATGAGGCCTTTTGGGAAGTGTCCCAAGAGCAAATCTGTGCGGGCTTAGGCCCAAAGCGGACAATATCATACCAATGTGGAGAATGTGGGTTCCGTACTTATAACAAGTGGTATCAGAGCCGACCCTCAGACTTAGCCAGACGTAGCCGAACCAAACCAAGAGATGGTGGGCCCAGGTAGCTCGCGATGGGTCCGTGATGTTAGCTCTCGAGGCAGGAAATGCTCCAGTGCTTCACGTAAGGCGTGTGCTTCGACGCGGTGGAGAGGAGTGACCTCGATGGAGGTTCCCATCTAGCATTGACGGATGGATGATCGCTTGAGGGGAGGCCCGGACCGTGAAGATAATGATGGTCCTTTGTTCGAGGGGAGGATTGTTGGGTGTGCAACCAAAGTCCCACATTGGCTAGACATGAGGATGATCTTGGGTATATAAGTATGGAAACAATCTCCATTGGTATGAGGCCTTTTGGGAAGTGTCCCAAGAGCAAATCTGTGCGGGCTTAGGCCCAAAGCGGACAATATCATACCAATGTGGAGAATGTGGGTTCCGTACTTATAACAATTCTTAGCTGCGCTTGTTGGTTCTTATCCTGATTTAATTCATCAATTAGATGACCATAATTTAACCATATTTCACATTGCCATTTTGCATCGTCATGCCGGTATATTCAAACTGATATATGAAATGGGCTTTGATAAGGAGTTACTAGCTACTTATGAAGATGATGAAAATAATAATATGTTGCATCTAGCAGGAAAATATCCAAAACCGCCTCCAGCCAGTATCGTTCCAGGCGCAGCTTTAGAAATGCAACGAGAATTACTAATGTTTGAGGTAATTATAATTTCTCATTTGTCACTTGGCTTTTATTTTCTCTATACCGAGTTAATTATATTGCCCGTTGGTTTTTTTTTTCTTTTGTTAAAAGAAAATGTTGAAATGGTGTGCTCTTAATGCGTGTGCGCCCTAACATTTAGGCATGTGTTACATTCAAGTTCTCTTATTTTGTGTCTGAAGAAAATTAATTTGATGCGGGAATTTAAACTAAATCAACTGATCATTTACATTCAAGTACTCATGTTCCCATTTCTCTGCAATTCCAAATTTGATGCTTGAACCTGTAACATATTTTCTATAAAATGTTGCTTGTTAATTAATTATAACGGTTGTAGGAGGTCGAAATGATCATGCAACCCTCTTGGAGAGACAGGAAAAATTCAGAGGGCTACACTCCTAAAGAGCTATTCACCATGACACATGAAGATTTACAAAAAAGAGGAGAAAAGTGGATGAAGAGCACAGCTAAGTCCTGTATGCTTGTTGCCACACTCATTGCTACTGTAGTTTTTGCAGCAGCGTTCTCTATCCCAGGCGGAAACAACCAACAAATAGGAAGACCTATTTATCTAGACAAGACCCTTTTCAAAGTTTTTGCCACTTCAGATGCAATCGCTTTGTCCTCCTCTTCCGTCTCCATATTGGTTTTTCTGTCTATCCTTACATCCCGTTACGAAGAAGAAGACTTTCGCATGTCATTACCACTTAAGTTGATGTTTGGACTCTTAACTCTCTTCATATCTGTTATAACCATGACAATAGCCTTCAGCTCAGCCTTCTTCTTGTTTTATCCTAGTGGTGAAAGATTGAATTGGATCACCATGTCCACGGCTGTACTTGTTTTTGTGCCTCTCACTCTATATGTTGGACTGCAATATTCCCTCTTGAGAGACATTATCTATTCAACATTTTGTTCAAGGAATCAATTTAAGCCAAAGTACTTTCCTGTTTAGATATATATTATGATCAGGAAAATGCATGCATCCAAGCATCATCCATATAATATTTTTGGTGAAGGTGGGTCTGGTTCCAATGGTGATTTTCTTCATTGGTTGTAAGGCCCTGGTGTTGTGCTTGGCTTGTGGTCCTGCTTTTAAGGCCTTGGTGTTTTTTCTGTCTCATGCTTTTGGTCTAGCAGGGGTGCTGTTGTCTTTGTCTTTGTTTGTTTTTTAGCCTTTTGTTTTGCTGTCCTCTGGGTTGTTTCCTTTCTTTGGTTGGGTGCGTGTCTGGTGGTCTCTCCTTTTTCAGGGCTGTTTTGTTTTGTTTTCTGCTCTTTGTTTTTCCCGGCCTTTATGCTCCATGAATAAAGTTTGGCTGTTCAAAAAAAAAAATTAGTGAAGGTACCAAGTTCTAATTTTTTTTTTAAAAGCAATTGCTTATTAATTTATGGGGAGAGACCCTGCTTTTAGATTTTGTTGATGTCCTTTGTATTCTTTATCTCATCAGTATATATAATTTCCTCTGAGCTATGCTTTAAAATATGGAGAGTGAAGTGAAACATCTTCTTTGGAAAATCAAGTTCCGGCATTAATTTAACAAGTAATACTGTAAACAAAAGCTGATAAATTAATGAAAAAGTATTAAACAGAAATATAAGCTAATTGCATAGATAAGAAAATTAAACTTTTCAAAGCTATCTGTATATATGATGTGGTGTCGACAATATTATTGCCCCATAGTATTACAGATCTGAAATATTAATTATGTACGTCTTTGATTCCGGACTGTACAAAAGGAACTCATTCTTCATAGGACCCCATCCTCTTTCTTATAAGGATTTCATCATTATTCTTCATAAAACAAATAGTTGCCAAGTTACAAAAAATTAACATGCCAATTTTGAGTTTGTGGTTATGATTGTGCCTGTCTGTGTGTGAGCTATCTGTGTGTGGGCGCCAGGAGAAATGTTTAATTTATTCGATCATCCATAGCACTTGACTGATACATCATATGTTGAGATACAACCGGATGTTTAGAGTTATTGGCTTATATGTATGTTCTATCATGGTAATGAAGTAAAGTTATTCCATTTCAAATTAAGCTCAAAATATTTTGAAACGAGGAAAGAAAATTATTGAAGATTTTCAATGCACTCAAATTAAACAAAAACATTGCAAGAACTTTGTATTATTTTGATTTAACCGGTGGATAAATTCAATAACTTGATATATGATTGTCACGTTTTGGATTAATGTACAGTAATTTATGCAACCTTTTGTCACAAAAGAATTTCATCATTTTCTTTCATTGTGTATTTCACCTCATTTAATAAAGATGTGCATATTTTTGGAGAGGATTTAGTGCCGTATGCCAGTATATCGTGGGATATGAATTTAAAAGAATTTCATCATTTTCTTTCGTTATTACTATACAAAATTTCACCTAGCTCGTTTGATCAGATATTTTATTTTTTCATTTTTTTTATTTTTTAGTTTTTATTATATTATTATTAAATATAAGGGTAATATTGTCTTTTAATTAAATAATGAGGGCATTGTAGACATTGCATAAACAATAAGCTAGTTTCTACTTAAAAAAGCAACCCCCAACCAACTTCTCAAAAGTTGATTATTAGAGGAGCAAATTAGAAAACAAGCTACTTTTGGGAAATTTACCAAACACCTATTTGTTTAAAGCTTAAGAAATAAGTGATTATTTTTCAAGTAAAAACAATCTCAAACATAGCCTTAAACTATTATTGTTTTAGAGACATGGACTTCTAGCTTGAGCCAATTTCTTTTTGATTAGATACAAAATAACAAAAATGAACTCGATAACAATCATAACTTGAATGAATGTTAAGATTGTTCTTTCAAAAAAAATGTTGAGATTATGAGATATGATGTCCGAAGAATTTCAATTCTAGTTGGATTTATTTTTAATTCTAATTAAATTTGTTTAGGATTTCCTTATTTTTTGGTAATAACTCAAATTACTTTTTGGACAATTTTAAGATTTTCTTTAGTCAATTTAGGGTTCCTAAATCATATCCTAGAATGGTAAGTTTGAGCTTTTCTATTTTAATCAATTTAGGGATCTTGAATCATAGAGGATTTGGGTAGTTTTGATATTTAAGCAAGAGTCAGAATTATTATTTGTAAGCTTTAATTGAATTTAATAAAATTGTTCCTTTAAAACATTTATTTGTCGTGGATTCGACATGTTGTTTGAGGATTCGAGAGCATCGTTTTATAACAAAGATTAGGGAATGAAGCCCTTGCATGGCCGTCCATGCTTGGGTAACCACCGGTCGTTACAACAATGTTTTTCAAAGTGTGCGTCAAGTTTGATGAAGTGATAATTATTATTTTCGCCATACCTCGTTGCGTCAAATCTCAAATCTTAAACGACGAGAATTCATTTATATCTAATTGAGAGATTTCCATGACAGAGGGTAAATAGCTTCTATCATTTACTTGGCTAGAGTAGATAGAAACCTAGATTGACAAGTTGTGTAGAGAATGTCTCTCGGTAGGGGATACTGCAGTATTGGCACTGATACAAACATGAAATTAACTATAGGGATTGAATTTGAACTATCATGATAAAGTAGGAAGAAGGTTGAGCTGAAAGTTATCATCATGGCTATTACCGATATCAAGAGAGCCTAGAGACCACCATCAACTTGAGAGGGAAAGATTTCTGAAAATTCTTCTATGTAACTCGATGTGAGGATGGATAGAAACATTAGAATGGATATTGAAGAGAAGTACAATGCAATTGCATATGATATAGCAAACACATGGAATGCAGTCTCAATCAGACAAATGGGTATTCCAGTTTTATCATTGTTACCGCTAGGAACAATAAAAACCAAGAAGACCATAGTTGTGATGAGTGTGGTAACAACCATACATAAGGTAGATGTGTTCTTTATCCACTTTTCTCCACTCCCCAGTAGTTATGTATGTTCTACGGTGAACAACTCTTAAGATGTTTGACCTTTTGCATTTATCGTTTTTCGTTTCACTCAATGAAGGTTGCATCATCATTTTAACCTCAAATATCAGTAACAACATTGATTATACAATAAAAAGTGTGTAGAGAAAGAGATAAAATTTAGAACAATATAAATCTCAAAGTTGTTAATGGAATTGTTAGGAGTTCCCATATTGTTACATGAATCAGTTTTTTCGGGTTCTTTTATAAACATAGTCACAAAGAGAGAGGATCAACTACTGAGAATATAGAATTGTTGCAAATTTCAGAAACTAATTGAAGAGATGATCTTTTTATGATTTCGTTTCCCTTTTTATGATTTTGTTTCTCGTTCTCGTCATTTGTCACATAATTAGCACTCAAATATAGCCAAAATGCACAAATTACAGACACAAAACACTAAACAGTACAGCTTGATTTGATTCAAACAACTCAACTCCAAAACTATGGTCCTCACCTTCTTTGAAAACAAAAACAATAAAAATAAACTAAACGGCTTTATCCATTGCAGTTACTACCAATTTTCATTTGGAGATAGAAAATAAAATATTATTTTACCCATGGAAGTGATGGGACACATGAAGATCGGAGGATTGCCATCATGAAATGAATGGTAGATCCACATATTGCTTGTTATGTGAATTGTCTGATTCAATGCTTACAATCTCAAATGTTGCCATTTCAATCTGTCCACATATGGGAAGCCCTAATTCATTACCTTCTCGCTATACATACACACGATAGATTTGGAATTAATGTTTTAATTTACCTCCAATATCTTACCTATTGTTTAATAAATTTTACCCTTCTCTAGACCAAGAGACATATTTTATATATAAAAAAACAAATATGTTTATCGGAGAAGTTTAAATGGCATATACAACATACGAACACATGACAAACCATATGCAAAGGCTAATGGGGTTTATGTGATCAATTTTAACACAAAATTCTCATTCAATGGTTGGTATGTTATGAAGACATGTCTCACATGTGGCATTGAAACAAATTATTATTACGACTTTGTAATTAATTTACTCACAAAATGTTCATTATTCCCATTTGCAAATATAAAACTAATTAAAATTGTTTTTGAAATACATGAGATGCAAATTTTCAATTAGTTGCTAAAGATGTGTATTCGTGTGTTTTTATTTTTTATTATTATTTTGCTTATAGGGTTTCGTTTTTGTTTTGTTTTTTCTGAGCCGTTTGTTATGTGAGTTGATTTGATTGTACTGAATTTTATTACGATACTTCTTATAAAATACTCCTCTATTTTGTTTTAAATCATTTTACTTTTGGATTTCTTTACTTTTTTATAAATAATTTTGGATTTCAATCCAATGATTATATGAATTTCCTAATTATGTAATGGACTATGAAGATATATGAATTGATTATGTCGTTGTCGACATAGACCAATGTGGAATTGAGATATATTAGTTGATTATATCGAGATTGACATTGACCAATATGGAATGAAGATATGCAAGCTAATTAAGTCGAGGTCGACATAAACCATCGTGGAATGAAGATGCGCTAGTGAATTATGTTGAAGTCCATGTAGATTATAGTGTCTTTGAGATGTGAGAATTGATTAAGTCGAGAGCGACGTAAATCGACGTGGTTTGATGTCGACGGTAGACCTCTATCTTGCCTGGTGTAGCTAGAGGTCGACATAAATCAAGATGCGCTAGTAACATGTTTAAATAGATTATTTCATAATCACCCACCACCTACTGTACTTCTCAAATTCACTGTCAAAACTTGTCAGATTATCAATTAATCATTTTTGGAAGTTTTACCAAACATCATTTTATATCAAAATTATAAAATAAGCTGATTTTAACTTTTCAAAAGCAATACCAAACTGGTCCGAAGAAGAATGTTGAAATGTTCCTAAAAAGAAGAAGAAAACTTACATAGGAGCTGAAAGAGAGAAAATGTGGGTGGAAAATCAAATTGAAGCTTCTACAAGTAGGGATAAGCATCGAGGAAATGAGGATGGATATAGGTCCCCATATCCCCATTTTCCAAACATTTCCCCATCCCCTCTACTTCCCCATTTGGGGAAAAATGGGGATGAGGGGTTTTCGAGGGGAGGTATCTCCATCCCCATTCCCTTATTTTCCCTATTTTTCCTTGTTCTCCGTTTTCCCCGTTCCCCCGTTTTACAAAAATTTATATACTAAAAAAAATCCGTTACAAATTCAAATACAAAAATATTAAGAATAGAAAAAATAAAAAATATTAAGAATATATATATATATATAACTTTTCGTATTAGCACCCCCTTATTTTAATACAATGAGCATATTTGATGAAATTGCATGTAATTGAATGTTTTACGATGAGATTTTTGTATGTATCTTAAGAAAATTAAAATACACATTTGGTAAAAAATTGGAAATTTTTTGGATTTGAGAATTATTTTTTCTTATATTTCCCTATTTTTTAAATGTTTTATCTTCAAAAAAGTCGGAAAAAATAGTTCTTGTACCCGAAAAAATTTCAATTTTTTTCCACAAATGTATTTTGATTTTTTTATCATTCACACAAAAAATCACATCAAGATTCAATATATTCTATTAAATTTCATCAAAAGAGCTTAAAATGTCCATTATAAAAGTCCTCATTAGAAAATTTATATATATATATATATATATATATATATATATATATATGGGTCAGGCTATATTAACTCAAATTTCTAACTCAATTTTTTGATTTCAATATCTCAACAACCTCTTTGCCCATGTGCTATTTAATCTAATGAGTGGGATATTGAAGTAAAAAAATTGAGTTAGAAATTTGAATCGATATAGTGGACCTCCCCTATCTCCTTCCCCATTTGTCCCCCATCTCCTTCCCCATTTCAATTTGAGGATGAAAATAATCTCCGTCCCACTTATTTCCCCATTTTTCTCTAAAATTTCCCTCCAAATGGGGATAGAGAAATGATAGGGATTTGAGTATCCGAGATAAATGACTATCACTATATGTAGTAAGTGAAAGTCAAAAATACAACACTCGAAAACAAAACCTTCAAAATTCTGAATTTTTTTTTACAATTTTTTTAATTAAAAGAAAAAACTCTGCAATAATTAATAACTTGGTCAAATACTATCTATTTATTTACACATTTAGTAAATAAGTAGCTTTCAGTTCCATTGCCACCCAAACTATTTAAGCTTGGTGTTTTTTTTTTTTTTGGATTTTTTTTTATATACCACTTGATGTATAACTTTTGGGAATTAGGTTAGATAGACCTCATTCACAAATAAAAAATTAAATTGATATTGGAAAGGAAACTTAAAAAAATAAAAAAAACTTGAGTTATTCAAAAACAGTAATAAAAAATTAGGACATAATTTTAAATTTTTTGTTCTAATTATTGTGAACCCATCACTTATATACTCTTTTTCTATATTTAAATAAACAAGAGATAACTCAACCCACTCTCATATTCACTTTTTTTTTTGAATTATCACAATTAATCGAAATTTATGAGAGAGGAGAACTCGAACATACAGCCGATATACGAGTGAAGAGAATACGCTAGCCCAAACTCATCTAGTTTCTCTAATTCTCTATCACCATATTATAGGTCTTTTACTATTTAAAAGGAAAAGACAGGTACATTTTATATGCAGAGTTGAGAAGGAAAAACAAGACTTGACTAAAGGAGAGTGAAAGAGAGGAACAACTTCAAGAGTTTTGTATCATTTGATTACAATGGCATCAAAGTTTATCCAACAAAACAAAAGGAAAAAACTAATGTTTACATCTCTTAGATAGATACCAACCAGTACATGTTGCATAGAACATGTTTCTCAGTTCAGGATAAATCGTCGAAGCAAAAGCAGTGACTAACAAGGGCACGGGTAGAAGACTAAACAAGGGAACCCAACTTATTGTTGTGCCATATAGAGACAAGTAGGAAATTGTGCTGAAAGTTACCAACATAGATATCAAAGTCGTGTACAAAGCACCGATACCAACCATATACTTCAGCGGTAAAGACAAGAGAAAGTCGATTTCTTTGTGTGAAGACATGATGATCCACAGAGACATTAGAATACAGAGGCAAGAGGAGAAAAAGGCGGTTGCATCTGACACGGTATACAACTGCAGCAATGTCTCTTTCACATGAAGAGGTATTGTTTTATTAATGTTAGCAGGAATGACGAAGAGTGCTCCCAAAGTCACAAGAGCGAAGAAAATGACGCACGATAAAAATGACTTAGCTGCTCTCCTCATATGCTGTTGTTGCCATTGCAGTAACCTTTTGTGTTCTATGCTGAATAACTCTCTCGGTATAACGCCCTCTGCATTTTTCATTTCTCTTAATGAAGGCGGCATCATCATCTCAACCTCCTACAGCATCATATTCATAACGAACATCATTAACAAAGAAAAGATGAAAAGTTTGAAATACATATGAAAAATAAAAACTGAAGATAATGAAAGATTTTACCTTAAAGAATAACAACTCTCGCTGCATTTCTAATTCTGCACCATACATGTTATCATCTGAAGGCCAATATTTTGCAGCTAAATGTAATATGCTGTTCTTTTCATTATCTACAATAGCTAACAGCTCTTCATCGATACCTATCTCATGTATTAGCTTGAGTATTTTGACTCGACGGTGCAGAACCGCAACATGGAATATGCTTCGGAGATTTTCATCTAGTTCACCAACCAAACCAGGATAAGGACGGAGATTTTCATCTAGTTCACTGACCAAATCAGGATAAGGACGCAGGAGCACCACTAATAATTCAAAGTCACCGAGTTTAGCTGCATTAAATAGTAAGTCTGAAGGTTTTCTGATAAAATCTGCAACATTGACATCTTGTCTTCGCGTTATTTCTTTCCAAACACATTGGACTAGTTCAAGTGCTTGGTTTGGCTTTGAATCTGCATTCCCAGTGAACTTCATTCCTATGACTGAGCGCAGATACATTGTGTCATTTAAAAGTGACAAAAACAGGAAAAACTATGCTGCTGCTGCTACATTCATGTAGTGAAATTTGGGCAAATTGTTTTGGACCTCCCTGAAATATAAGCTGAATATAGATTCCAATAGTCTAAAAATTTATCACATACCTATTCTCAATTATGAAATTCATTACATTATAAAATTCATTACAAACCTCTCCGAAAATTTTCAAAAGTGAGGTTTTACGATGAATTTCAAACCAGCTATATTTAACCTATATTGTAGAAGTTGAGGAAATTTCTGTGAAAGTTGCGTATTAGACAGCACCTCAACCTTTTTTGTAATTTATTTAAATGGAAATTGCAAATTCACTTAGTATATAGAGGAGCACTATTAGTATTGAATACTGGTGATACTTACAGAAATTAAAAACCTTCCTAAGAAATCCTCTGCTTCTGCTAGCATATGCTGATGGCTTTCTGGCCAACGCATGCAAGGCAGTCTCATCATTTACGTAACGAGTCACAGCTAGTTCAGGATCATGCTGCACCAGTCCCAATGCAGTATCTGAGCAATTCACACAATTTTTTTAAGAACAGATGCAGAAAGCACAGTACATACATGCATAAAATATTAAACATTTTCAAAGGACACAAATTACTAAATTCCAGCATTTCATATATAGATGCAGAAGTAAATAAAAATATTGATAAAAGAAAAAATGGCTTTCATTCATGCTTCTATAGATTTCATCATCTCAAACTAAAATTGGTGAAACGAAATTGAATATATACATACCATAGAAGCCGGCATAGATATTTTCAAAAAATACATCAATATGATCCTGGTGTCTAAAGTCAGCTTCAACCTTTCGTGAAAAAGATGCCATGAATTCGGTCCTACAAGTTAACACAAGAGAATAGATTAAATGAATATCAAAATAATCAGCAACAACACCTACTCACATGTCAACAGAAACCTTAAGAAAAACATGTAACCTCAACCAAAGACAAAAGCTCAATTCCAAATTTTTACATCAAGCTTTAGAAGAAGAACAAGAAAAAGTAAACTAAACAACAAAAGCTCACCTCCAAGTATTAGGTTTGCTAAAATGGCTTCAATTTCAGATTTCTCATGGCTAGCATGTGTAGTACAGTATGATAGTGCATACTCTTTGACTTTACACCTTTCGGTTGGCTACATTATTACATGTTTAGCGAATGTATTAATTTTACCTAAAGGGAAACAAATTGAGTGCTTTTTGTTCCTGTGGTATTGACCAAATATGGTAAAATGTCTTTGAGTATGTTCTTTTGGAGGCTGCAATGGTAGGCTTTACAGGAGGGTGCTGTAATTGTTCAACCACAAAGGATTGAACGTTTGATGCATCTATAAAACAAGCCTTTGTCACTTGAATAAAGCATTGGAGTGTGGATAATCAGGTGTTTCTGGATTTTGGGTTTTCAGAGCCACTTTTCCTAATTTGTAAACATCATGTTGCTAATTCAAATTCTTCACTTGTCTTTGATGCAATTCAAGTATAATGTGGTTTTTAATTTTTTCTGGAATCTTAAATTACTCAAACTTTCCATCTCATTACAAATATATATATGAGATAAGTGACAAGTTGACAACATGTGACGGAGAGAGTCCATTTGGTGAATCAGACACTGAACTAGCTTGAGATGAGAAAGACTCAGTGGACCACAAGGATTTCGATTTCATGGACTCAAACTGAGTTTCATCAATCGATAGAGGCCTTAAATGCGAACGAGAGGCAGCAGTAGCACCCACATTTCCCAAAGTCCATCCTCTCAGATCTAGAAAGCCAATTCCATGGCGAAAATGAATCAGTTTCATCAAACCTGTTCTCCAAGTTTGTAGGATACATATCACCAAATTCATTATCAATACCAACATAAGGACTATTTGATGAACCCATGGAAGGTGAATTAGACTCACTTCCATCACTAAGGTTTCTATCACCTGAAGTTAGACTCCTAATTGGTAAATTCAATGATTTACGGTCCATCAACAATCCAGATTCACTGTATCGACTAACAGAACAGACTGGTTGAGCTCCTTAAAAATACTGAGAATTCCATGCTTACTCTCACCAAACCCACATGAGTATATTCAAACCCTAATTCAGAATTAAAAGATCCAATTTGTTTCTGTTCACCCATAGCAGAGTTTCCAGTACTAGTATCAACCAAAGATTCACTAGCTTTATAATTCTCAGAATACAAAGTCTGGTACATATTTTTCTCGCCGTACCCACATGAATTATCAAACCCATCTTCGTAAATCAAAGACACGAAAAACTCTAGACACATACGAATCTGAATCATCATCATCATTAGTGGTGTGAGATTTGTCCGCGTCAACATTTCGGCGACAAAACAGACCATAAGACACAGGAACCCCAATAAAGAGGAGGTGAACAAGCTCCCAGATCTTGGCTGATGAAACCAGGAGCCTGAGATGGAACAGAGGAATCGCGACAAGAAACAGAGCAAAGTAGAGAAAACTTACAGAGAAACTCACATGCAAACAATGTAGCTTACATTTATAGTAAGCTTTGAACAAAACATAAAAAAAAAAAAAGACCCATTTTACATGCTCACAAAGAAAACCAACAAACCCACATTCAAAAGGAAACCAAAATCCAAAATCAAAAGAGGGCTTTCGTTCTACGACCCTAGTATTTGAAGAACACACCAAAAAAAATTTAAATTTGAACACACAACACAGTCAAGAGCATGAGGTTGTTCAAACTTCAAACGAAACCCCAAGTTCACATGAATCGCTCAAACTCAAGTTAAATACATTATACATACCTGTTTCGTTTCTCAGTTGATGGACCCTTATAGATTTCCAGCGTGATCCTGCTCAAGTCATTTTTGCGCGCCAAGAAGTGGCTGTGTGTTATTTATCAGAGGGAAGATGGTAGGACTCCGACTTGGTGTGAATAGAAAGAAAAATCGAAGGGTGGGGACGGATGTTGTCTGTCCTTGAAGCGAAAAGAATACCAGTTCTGACGTGGATATACACGTCATCATAATTTGCGGACGAGACAGGCCACATCAGATAAGTAGTCTTAACATGGCAGGTCATGTCATCATGAAATTGCTGACGTGGACTTCCATTCTCGGACCAAATGGGCATAGGAAGGCCTTCCATTATTTTGGGCTGATTCTATTTCATTGATGCAAATTTTTATTTTATTTCATATTTTTTGAAACTGTTTTTTTTTTTTAATAAAAAAAAACTAAACAATGAACTTTCATTAAACGACAGAAAGATTACAAGAAGTAAAGTCCTTAATTGCCAACATGATTAACGTTTTTATTTTTGAAACTGTTGATGCACGTTTTGGAATCTTGAATTCTATACGTTTCATGCACACTAAAAGTCTAAAACATAATTAACACAAAACTACATTTCAATATGTTGTTTTGTTACATAATTATTATCTTAAAAAAAATTGAAAAAAATTATTTTCGTAAATTAATAGTTTGTTCATCATCACTTTACATTTTCTGAACTAAATGCATAGTCTATAATCACATGTAAATCATATCCCAAGTGTAGTACTAATCTCCCACCATGAATAACACACTATTATCCCATATAACTAATTTCCCATATAACTAATTATTGATTAATTATCATGTTAGACTACGATAATCATATTTGATCTAGTTTCCTGAGATTAAAATGAGATTAAAATCATATCATGTAAGCAAGTGTTTATTTATAAAAATATAACAATTGAAATTTTCTATTTTATTTGTAAGAGTAACTACCTTCTGGTTCATAGAAACAATAATCTATGTAATCATTTTAGTGTTTGATCTAAGTAAATCTTATCAAAACTTTGATCTTGCTTTCAGTTTCATGATTTCATCTAGTGGTGGCAATTTGGGCCGGGCCCAAACGGGCCGTCCGGCCCGGCCCGGCTCGTCAGCAAAACGGGCCAGGCCCGTTAAGGCCCGCAAAGCCCATTGTCTAAAAAAAATTTGAAACTTTTTTCTGGCGGGCCCGGCCCACGGGCGGCCCGTCAAGGCCCGCCAAATTTATTTTTTTCAATTTTCTGGCGGGCCTTGACGGGCCGCCCGTGTGCCCGGCCCATGGGCGGCACGCCAGAAAAAAATTTTCAATTTTTTTCAAATTTGAATTTTTTTTTTTAAATTTTGAATTGAAGATTGAATTTTATAATTAGCCAGGTGACTGTTAGGGGGGAAAAAATATTCAAAACTTTTAAAAATTACATTTTTTTTAAATCTTTCAATATTTTTTTTAAATCTTTTAAGGCCTGGCCCGGTCTGTCCCTACATAGGCCTTGGACCCGGGTCGGGCCCCTTTTTATCTAACGGGCTGGCCCGGCCCGGCCCGTTTTCCCTGACGGTCCGGGCCTGGTTTGACCCGTTTCACAGACGGGCCCGGGCCTAATGGGCCCTGCCGGCCAAGCCCAAATTGCCACCACTAATTTCATCTTATGAAATTTAACCAACTAAATTATCTCATTAGGTATAAATACCTAATTTGTTTTAGTGTATGAATGTATGATCAAGACAAGTATGGTGAGAAAACTTTATACAACTGACTATATTACAATATTGAGTATGCAATTCAACAAAAGTTGGTCTGCAAAAGCATTCATGATAAAATCCACTATTGCATGAAAACTGAAACCATTATTAATTGCTTATCATTAAGAAATCAAGACCACACGCAAAAGCAAAATAATTAACAAGAAGCCACAACTTTAAAGCTTTAAAGATCAACATGTCAAAACATTCCGTCAAGTTCCATACGCAACCCTATCCAGTATCCACCCAAATTACATCATCTGACACCTGTACGATTCTGATTTTTTATACAAAAAAAAAAAAGAATGTTGACTAAATTGGCAGAGGAGAACAGAACAATATTCGTGCAGTTAAAGCAATGTTAACAAGCAGAGAGACTTTAACTTGACACAACAAGACTCTCATATTTTAGGGTAATTAGCACAAATATCCCTTCGATTATTAGCAAATTTGTATGTTGCCTTCTAAATATATTTTTTTAGGTATTAAACCTTCTGAACTTTCATAAACTGGTAATAGGTGACGGAATTGTAAAGTCATCCATTTTTCTGTCATGGCAAATTGCACTAAATTCCCCTTATTATATATATATAATATGACATAAATACCCCTTTGACCAACTTTTAAAAATCAAATTTGAAAAATAAAAATTATTTTTTAACAATTATTTAATATCTCTATATATAAAACGCAAATGAATATTTAAATTATTTAATGGGAATTATCATTTAAACTAAATGTTTTTTAATATCCTTAAATATTACTTGTTCATTTACAATAATAAAGTTATTAATAATGTCAAAAACAAAAATAAAAAATTAAATAATAATAATAATAATAATAATAACATTAATAACAATAATAGCAATAATAATAATAATAAATAATATAATAATATAATAATATAATAATACTAATAAAAATTAATAACAATAAAAAAAAATAGTAATGATAATAATTTAAATACCCTATACTTTTTTTCCATAATCATTTAAATTATCTGTTCATTTAAATATCTCAAAATATCACTTGTTTATTTACAATAACAAGAGTATTTAAATAAAAAAGATAATTTAAATGACAATTCTCTTTAAATAATTTAAATATCCCTTATTATGAAAGTTCATGGGGTTTAATGACGGAAAAAAACGTATAATGATAATTGGATAAAAAAAAGTATAGGGCGTTTAAATTATTATTATTATTATCATTGTTATTATTTTATTATTGTTATTATTTGTTAGTAGTATTGTTATATTATTTTATTATTTATTTATTTTTTGTTTTTGACATTATTAATATCCATGTTATTATAAATGAACAAGTGATAATTAAGGATATTTGAATAGAAAAGATAATTTAAATTATAATTTTCATTAAATAATTTAAATATTCATCTGGGTTTTATATTTAGAGATATTTAAATAAAAAAAAGATAATTTAAATAACTGTTAAATCAATTTAATTTTTTAATTTCTCCATTTATTTAATTTTCTTTATCAAAAAGTTCATAATTTTATATTATTTAACTAATATTTCAATTTTAAAATTTTATTTTTATTTTAAAATTTTGATTTTAAAAATTTAGTCAGAGGTGTATTTATGTCATATTATTATATTTTTCTGGTTTGATGCAATTATATATATATATATATATATATATATATATATAATAAAGGGAACTTAGTATAATTGGCCATGACAGAAAAATACACGACGTTACAATTCCGTCATCTATTGTTAATTTCTGAAAGTTTAGAGGGTTTAATGTCTAAAAAAAGTTTATGGAGCAACATGCGAATTTGTTTATAATCGAGGGGTATCTGTGCCAATTACTCCATATTTTATACCCATTTTTGCAAGCCACTGCAAACCATATTACCATGTTAATTACGCATTGATACCAAAATGTTGGGATTGGGGAGAGGTGCCTGTCACTAATAAACTTATAAACCTCATCTTATATCGTATTAATATAAGAATTTGAACAAGAATTATAAAAATGTTAAAAATATAATTGTTTAGCTTTTGCAGTACCTTAGTGACAATCAATTAAAGAATTTTTATAACAACTTTCCTTTTAAATAATAATAATATAATAATAGTAACCTTTTTTATTAAAAATTATCAAAACCATTATATATATATATTTCTAAATTTAGATCTACATGTATATCACCTCTTAGAAGAGTTGATAGTACATCTTTTTTCCACATAAGTGGTAAGTGGTTCAAATTCCACTATAATGATCTTACAAGTATGTGTGAGGAGTTTTCTTATGTCCCGACTATACATGTATTATTTAATCCTTACGGTCCTCTTATAATACTTCAAAAAAAATTAATCTAAGAAAATATTATAAACCAAACTTTAAACATACATCACACGGTCATCCAATCAGCTATTCAACAAGACAATCTAATTTACGTGTTTTTTTTTTTTTTTTGAAATGAAATGATCATTTCAAAGTAATTGAGTACGAAGAATAATAGATATGGAATAAGTCAAAAGAACAAAGGCATAATAGTGTTCCATTGGAATAATTAATGTAGGTTTGTTTCATTAATAAATTGCAATACTAAGTTGGCAATTGGTTCATTAATATTTAAATACACTCATTTTCTTTTATCAAGTCTAATTAGTTGGCAAACTATTCCAACCTGTCTCATAGATCTAGTTAAAAAGCTAGTTGGTTTGATAGTAAAGAGCAATCAAGTCAGTGCCTCCCAGAAAAATTGCATGCTAAAAGATTAAATTAAAAGGAAAAGTCCAAGGCAATTTCACTTGTTCATAGACAAGAAATTTCCCTTTATGTGAATTTGGATTTGGTTGCTTCTTCAAATAAAAACAAATAGGGAATAAACGGATGACAAAAATAGAAAATGCTTCAAATAAAAAGTGCTTTTGGGAATTTGCTTGTTTCATCAAGAAATTTAATTACCAGCAGAAAAAAGAAAAAAAAATTAGTGGAGAAAGAGCAGATAAAAAAGATTCTTGGCCTCCAAGCTATAAAAGGTGGCAACAGCAAACCAAAAGCCAAACAAAACTTTCCAGGAAAATTGACAGAAGCAGAGGAGTAACTTAACGTCACACTTTCCTCTTCATTAATTTTCATATCATAAACGTGTTCTCTAAGCCCATTTTCCCAATTCCCTCTTGTTTATAAGCTCATCTGAAACACCAATTTGACATCAAGTAATTTTCCAATCAAAATTAGCAAACAGAGCTAAAAGTTTCCAAACTTGGTTCAATATGGACAGAGGAACTTCTACAGATGATGATGGGAGCATTCGTTTACAGGTTTTTGAGCTCAGGAGGTTGAGTGAGGCTTGTGGTTCAAGCAATACAATTTTCGAACCACAAAGCGACATTGAAAAGAGAGACAGCAGCAATGCAGATTCTGTTTCTCCGACAACAGTTCCAGCAATTCGTGCACCGGAAAAGAAGCTGACACTCTTCGCTCTACGTCTTGCAATTCTCGAGAAGGCAGCTACTGGACTTGGAACTCTCGGGTTCATCTGGGCAACAGTTGTTCTTCTCGGTGGTTTTGCCATTACTTTGGACAAAACCGATTTCTGGATCATCACAATCATTTTGTTGATCGAAGGGACACGTATTTTCAGCAGAAGTCATGAGCTTGAATGGCAACATCAGGCCACTTGGTCAATCGCTGGTGCTGGAATCAATAGCTTTCGAGCACTAAGGACTACTTCACACAATCTCATTGAAGCTATCAAATCAATCATAACATTCCGGCCATTTATTTCTCGAAAGCACGATAAGAGGACTAAAGAGAATGTAGACAGAACAACATTTGATGGAGCAAACTCTAGGAGATGGCAGAGAAAATCAACTCGGACATGGACAAGTTCTGATGTTCCTCTGCTACCGTATGCTCATTGGGTTTTTCTTTCAAGGAACATCAGCAAGCTTCTGTATTGGCTTCAGCTTGCATCTGCAACAGTTTGTGTAGCTCTGTCTCTGATGAAGCTGATCTGGCATAACTATGGTGATGTAGCTAAAGGAGATACTGATAAGAGGAACCGGAAATCGGCTTTGAATATTTTCTATTCATTGGCCTTGGCTGAAGCTTTGTTGTTTCTGTTGGAGAAAGCTTACTGGGAATGGAAGGTTATATATTGTAAATTATTAGAGGAGGTGAACAAAGAGTGTGATTTGGGGCCTTCAGGTCTGGTTTCGATTCGTAGATTCTTCTATGATGCTTATTCGAGATGTGTCAATGGAAGCATTTTCGATGGATTGAAGATGGATATGGTTAGTTTCGCTATGGAACTTTTGGGTTCAAGTTCTCCTGATGAGCAACTGATTGGAGCTAGAATTCTAAGCCAATTCGCGGTAAATGAGAGGTTTTCTGATGATACCCTCCAGAAGATTGGGATAAATTTAACAGTGATTGAAAGATTAGTTGAAATGTTGAATTGGAAAGACCCTCTTGAGGAGGAGATCAGGAGGTCTGCCGCTGAAATTTTGTCGAAATTAGCTGGGAAAAAGCAGAACTCTCTTCGCGTTGCTGGGATACCTGGTGCAATGGAATCAATATCATCTCTGCTTCAAACCAACAGGAATTCATGTGGTGCAACTGATGACATTGGTGAAAACAAGATCATTATTGATCATGCGCATTATGGATCCTGGACATTTAACCATTTAGGACTTCTTGTTCTGAAGAAACTTGCTCGTAATCACGACAACTGTGGAAAGATTGGCAACACAAGAGGGCTCCTGCCAAAAATCATAGATTTTACACATGCTGGAGAGAGTCTGTTGAAGGATGAAATTTCCACAAATTGTCAGATTCTGACAGTAAAACGTTCTCTGCAAGTAGTGAAGATGCTGGCAAGCACAACGGGCACCACAGGAGAACATCTCCGGAGAGAGATTTCAGAGGTTGTTTTCACAATCAGTAACATCAGAGACATCCTGAGATATGGAGAGAAACATCCAACGCTGCAAAAGTTGGGGATAGAAATCTTAACTAGTCTTGCACTAGAAGAAGATGCAACGGAGAGGATCGGGGGCACTGGTGGGATTCTAAAGGAGCTGTTCAACATTTTCTTCAAAGAGGCAATGCCACAGAATCAGAACCATGTAAGAATTGCTGCAGGGGAAGCGCTAGCAATGTTAGCATTGGATAGCAAAAGCAATTGTCACCTCATTTTGAAGTTGAAGGTACTGGACAGACTTGTAGAAGCATTGGAGGTTCCTTTGCTTCGCGTAAATGCAGCGAGAATCTTAAGAAATTTGTGCAGCTATAGTGGAGCTAATTGCGTCCACCGATTAAGAGGAGTCATAGCTGCTGCTCCCACAGTAAGCGCTTTCTACTGCAACCAAACCGATAAGTACTTTTTATCGTTCAAGATCTCTTACCTAGTCCTAATACTTTTTTATCTTCGTGTAGGTGATCAAGGCGATAATATCAGAAGAGCACAAATTACAGGAAGTGATGATTGGTTTAGCAGCACATGTTTTCAAGTTCATGACACCTGAAGAATCAAGCATCATGTTCGACAGAGCGGGAATTAAGGAGGTTGAATTAGCTGTTAAATTGGTTGAGATTCTGAAGAAATACCAACATCCACCAATTAAGGTTCCAAGAATAAGGAGGTTTGCTATAGAGTTGGCAATTTGGATGATGACAGACAAGGTAACAAATGTACATACTTTCAAGGAGATGGGGCTGGAGAAAGAGCTGGAAGTTGTGTCAGAGACCACAGCAGAGCTTGAAAATTTCAATATTTTCTCTGGCACTGTTGGATTGAGCAGGCACAGCACAACAATTCACTCACTGGTTGAAAATGCATTGAAGTTGCTGGAGGATGAGTGATTCTATGCAACATATCTCTTATATCTCTAAATTAACAGTACAAATCGACACAAATCATAATCTTGTAAATAAATAAATATATATATATATGCACAAAAACTATTTTTTTTTCTCCAAGCAATAAATATGTAAATCATTGAAAATTTCTATCTACGATTGATTCGTAATGCCTTGAACACTAAAGAAGTATATCATGTATGCATCTGTTAGCTATGTTAATTGATTTGAAGATGACATTGAACAAGTGTTTACTTATGGATACCTAGATAGAAGTCGATGAACGAATATTAAATAGAAATATAAGTTAATTGCATAGATACATAGATTAACTTCACGGTGAAACAAGACTATCTGTATATGTGATCTCATCAATGAAATGCTTCACATTACCACGGATGTGAATCTTTTTGTAAGTCTTTACATCTGGACTGTACAAAAGGAACTCCTCCTTTCTTCGACTCCAAGGAGGTACACATTTCGGTCTTACATTGGCAAGGATTTCATCCTCCTTCATTGAACAAATAAGTGCCAAGCGATCATAAGGTGATACTGCTTCGCATGGTGGAAGGTTCATAAACTTAATCCAGTTTTGATTCTTGCCAACTTCCCTTGTCCACATATCAATATGGCCTGTTTTGTGATGTTCAACTAGGCAAAGATGTCCCTTAAAAACACCAAGATCATAATCATGTACATCATCCGGTGATTGAATCACATCAAATTTCTCATTTATTGTATCAAAACAAAGAACGGGAGTAAATAATTCTTGGACATCATTGAAATAAATTATCCTCCAATAGAGAGTTTCATTGACAAGAACACCAAAGCGTGAAGCACCAAAATGATGTTGCCTGGGAAGTATTTCCTTTAGTTGTTTCCAAGAATTACTATTTTGTGAATAGATCTCAACTGAGTATCCTGCCCTGATAGGTCTTTCATTGTCATCTACAAATGCCATTAGCCTCACAATCTTGAAATTGTGAGTGGAATGATCATACCAAAATCCAAATCCATTAAATTCTGGTGGGTTAAATACTAAACATACCCTCTTGTATCTCCCTGTAAGTGGATTCCATATCACAAAGCCTTCTTTTTAAATTAAAAGACACGACAGGCCGTTATAGGAAGCAATTCTTTCCATACGATTACTAACCTTAAAGGGAATGTCAAGATCAACCGCTTTGATCTCATCTGCTGCTGCTTCAAAGTCGATAGATTGAATGATCAAAACTCGATTCATATACTTTAACCTGCTATGTATACATTAAACATACTTTAATCTTAAATAGATTATTTAATAACATTAAATATGAGTCATTCAATTCATATACTTTAACCTGCTATGAATATATTAGCCAAAACTCTTTTATATATTTTGTGAGGACTTACCTTCTGAGAGCAAAAGCCAAACTCGAAATGAGTGATAAAATGTGCTGAACACTACGGTATCTGAAAACGCAACTGTCTTAATAATAGCGACTTCCTAAATAAACAAAAAAGAAGAATTGGTTGTGTTATTCTCTGAGAATCTTGTTTTCAAAACCCAGTATTCCAGTTACTGAAGAGAACAAAAGGATGAGCAAAGCAAATAAACTTTGAATGGGAATTGAAATTTGAAAGATTGTTGGGTGAAAAAATAATCATTACAACCCTTTCCCAAATGAAGAATAAATGTGAAACATATATGATTGTGAATAAAAACAAACTGTAATCACCTTCTTAGACACATTCACAGAACCTATTTCTTTCTTTTTGATCAATCATTTTACATCAAAATACAATCCCTGAAGCTATCTTAGTTACAAAACAAATACATGATTTGATTGATTTTAATGAACATCATATTGACTCATCGATTGTTTCGGAAAAAGCCGAAATCCCAACGTCTCATTAACCCTTCCATAATATGACCTGAAGGATTCCTTTCAATTGTCAATGTTGCTTTCGTGTTATTTGACACATCAGCATCTGATGTGCTCTGTAAGCTTGCTGAATCACTTCGGGAAGAGGTCGCTGTGCTTGCTGATTCTATGATGGATGGAGGAGTGTCAAATGGAGGCCCAGCTGATGACATGCTTGAGTCAGGAGATGGGTGATAGGCAAAATCAGGGCCATTTGCAAGTGAAATGCAAGTGGATTCTGCTTTTTTAGGGATCGAACGCTCTACTGAAATGGAAGAGGTTTCAGTCTTTACAGATTTACAATTTTCTGCTGTCGGAGAATCATTTAGGTTATCTTTTTGTGAAGACTCTAAAGAATCAGTGGTGGCAGAAGTTGGTTGTACTTCTGCTTCAGGGTGTCGCATCTCCAAGTCCTTTAATGACATAATCACTGCTTCCATGAACATCTGAAATGGATTCAATCAAAAGTTAACAAATGGTTATTCGTTGACGAGACAGCTCATTAAACTGATTAAGATATAAAACCAAGTATGACTCACCCTTTCTTCCTCCTCCACATTGCTTGGGAAACCTGCCAAGTCATCCAGTTGATATTCCACAAATTGATCTTCGTTTGTCATTGTTGGCACATGAGGGCCATATGGATTACCATTGGATAATTCAAAGCTAATCATATTAGATGATGACGGGGACTGATTGCCATTAATTCCTTCATCCTGCATCACAAGATCATTCAGTTTGAAGATCTTTTTAGTTTGTTCAGTGTCTTCCAAGCCATAATTTCTATTTCATTATTTTCAATTTTGTAGCTCTCATATATTATTTCATTCTTCTTCCTAAGAGAGGCAGACATGGTCCATGGGACAGTGAATGATGCAATACCATTGTGACCCAAATCAAGCATCATTTAACATCCTAATCGATGTCAGAAAGACTTGGCTCTGTTGTAAAAATCTATCTCTATACAGGATAGGGAAGAACACCCATATCATCCCTATAGTGGGGCCATATGGTTCAGACATTTATTTGTCTGCCCAAAGTTTTAAATTGTCACTATTCAGTCTATGGCTGTAAGCACGATGATTTCTTCTTCAATAAGCCTACATACTGCCATACTGGGGACAAAATTGAAAGAAGATTAACTAGGATCTAAAGTGAACACAACTTAAGAGAAAAGAGCAAGAAGATACCTTAGCTTCAGCTTGATTGTCTGTAGCAGATATATCGGAAGGTACCTGAGCAGAAACAAAAGAGACGGTAAATGTATGTCTGACACCAAGAATATAGCATAAAAATTAAGCAAATATTTTGCTAAAGCATCCTGACTAACCTTTTTTTTTTAAGTCAATGAAGTAAACCAGATTTCATAAGCCACTGTCTGGCTATGCAATGGGAGCAACTTCTACATTGTTTTCAGAGTATGACATGTCTGTGTCCACTTGTGTGTGTGTGTAAATGAACATCATGGAATTCTTCCATGAATTCATGCATCACACCCATATATTATCACTTATCAGTCATCCAAATATACTAATCTTGAGGAAATTTTTACCAAAGATAGGACTATGTCCGTCAGCCTTTCATGTTAGGTAAGATCTCGACATACAAGCAATAAATGAAGAAAAGAAGAAACTATCACCAACCTCAATTCGACTCATGGGTCTTTTAGAACGAACTTGTTCAATGGCATCTGATGTGCTGCTTGCCACCGTTTCTGCTACAAACATAAGTTAGTAGGTGAATGAAAAAGAGGAGGATGGATCAGACAGAAGTCAGCAATTAAAATCTAAGAGACATGATGTACAAGTCATACCATTAGGTGCAGCTGCAGTTTCTGGGTAATAACCAACTTCATGCACGGTGCTCCAACTATCCTGAAGTTAAAACAGTCAACTATTGGCAAAGGGTTGTGGATATGAAATCTGGTGCTTCCACTAAAATCATCACCTACAACTGGATGCATTGCAGTTTAATTTATTTACCTTACCAAAGTAATCATGCATTGGGTCAATATATGTTGCCCCCACCTCATCATTTGGAGGTTGCAAGACATTGTGGAAAAAAATGTTTATAGAATCAAAGTAAAACTGTGGGCGAGGAGAGTTGTGATCTCCTTCAAATTTGATAATATTCTTGTCACCCTGCGAAAATAGTACATCAAAATATAACATGCTATTGAAGAAATGAAATTGGAAACAAGAAAAAAAGAAATGCACAAAGAGGATATATAGATAGATAGACAGATAGATAGCTTCAAACTGCACAAGATGGAAGTACTGGAGAAATTTACACGTCAATAAAGTGATCTAATGGTATTCACGGAGACTTCCCAAGTATAACATGTTAAGAATTTGAGTCCACTACTACAAAACAGGGTTGACCTAATCTAAATAAAAGTTTAGCAGTTATACCATTTCAACAAGGATGAATTGTAGATAAGATGCGCATGCAAATTGATGCCGTATGCATGTATGATCATATATAAATTCTAATATAACTGTAGCATGCAAAGAAGAGACTTACCACATAAGCTTCAAATATACGATCTGAGTGATGAGGGAGTATAAAATCATCATCAACGGCATGCCCAAATAAAGCTGGGACAAAGCAAGAATTTGCCGCCTGCAACAATACAACAAATAACAAAAAGAAGGGATCACTTGTATGCAACAACAAATTATAAAATCATTAAGCTTTCAGTTTCATAAATAATTGTTCACAGTTCCCATGAATATTTTGTAACCACCAGTCTCACATCCACCAGAAAAGTGAGATGGTCCACAGAAACAAGAGCATGAAAGTATGGTGACTCCCCGAATTTCATGAATTGGCACTAATTACACTTTAAATAGTTTACATAAAGCAACTTTAGAGGTAATCAAACTGAATATATCAGGTGGTTTCACCTATAGGCAAGAATGATCGAATAAATCAAAAGGCTAAATATACAAGACATCTGAGAAGAGTATCGGTACTTCAATGTCAACCAGAAACTTGACTGTACCACAAAAATTTAATAATGAACTGTTGTCAAGATAACAAAGGACCATGAATTCATGAGTTTTTCAGTACGAAGTAATAGCCAGCAATACAACCAACTAAAATGAAGTAAATCAGTGATAGAATAAAACCTTAATAGTGTTCAGGTTCTCTATGTCAAACTTTGCCTTTTTCTGGATAGCTTTTCGCATGTACTGGATTGCAAACTTCACCTACAACAATAAAACAATGAAGTCAAGATCTTAGGAACAATAATACTCATGATAGCTTCAGTAAATAATTCAGCAATCAATTGCTGCCTCAATCATTAGGAAGCATAACTGTTCAATAAGAGTTTGAATGATAGTTCAAAGTAAAACATGCATAAACTGTTTTCATTTAGCATGCCATATGTCACACAAAAATACTCCTCATCAAGCACAAAGCATGACTGAATTGTCTCAAAACTAAATTGAAGACAAATCAAGAGCAGTGTTCCATAATAACTTACAATCCAACACCATCTAATACAACATGGTCACGAGATGGATGCTAGAAATTTATAATTCATATTGATTGGAACATGATGAGAGTCTTAATCATGAAGTCCACAACAGTTGCTACATTACCGAATTGTAGAGAAGTATTATGCTATGAGGAGGAAGATCAAGAGATTACAACACATGAAAAAATAAATGACTCCACTAAACCAGCCAACCTTCACAAATTTTAAAAAGAAATTATAAGGGCAAGAGAACAGGCGCGTTGCCACTTTATAAGATCAAATCCAAAGAAAGAATTTTCAAAATAGCTTGGTAAAGGCAAGAGCTCTCTCTTAAAAGGCCAACCCTGAAGTCTGATTTTCTTGGTGACCTCACATGTTAGAAGTCTTTAAACATTCCTAGCACACAAATCTACTCCTTTTAAGTATTTTATAACATCTAAAGAACCACAATCAGTCATTCTTTTAAGAACTCTCTTTATTTTTCCTAGTTGAAGAAATGAATCCACGTGTTATTGATCAAAGATAATTCCTCTAATGTCTAACAGAGCTTCCAATTCAGCACAGCATGGAGAAGGGTAAAGAATGGGATACAGACAACCCCAAGGAAACCATCAATATCCAATTGTCTAGAACTACCCAAGAACACTTATCAAAGTTATGACTAGGGGTCTCTGGAGATACAACCACAACTAGCAATGTGATTAGGAGATTATGGTAGCTGTAGTGTGGTCACAAATTACAGTAATCCCAGCATCATGACTAGTAATTATCCTTGCTGACAGTATTTTTGTATAACAAAATTTGTATCATTATTTAATCTTCTTGCTCATTGTGTTTCATTATCACAATAATAGGCTTGGAGGCCTGTAAATCAACAAAAGATACAATTGATTAACTGTAGCACTATATATTTACTTACAGTGAACTTAGGTAATCGAATTTTATAAGTATCCACAAGTTCCATCATCAGCTCAACCAAATTAGAGAAAGGGCTGTCAAGAACCATTCCTGCTATGGAAGGATCCTCAGCTCCATATAATAGGCTGTGATACATGATAATTATTGTTAATGGTAGATAATAAGCAAAAAAGCATCAGCATGGTGAAATACATATGATATGAACTAATACTAGATAAGAAAACAAGACAGCAAAGTTAAAAACTCATTAGTACTAATGAACAAATGATAATGAAAACAGCGCCCCTGTGCATGGAGTACATCAATCTTCTTGGAAAGAACTTCCATGGGCTCATTAAGGTAAAATTACCATATACAGATGTAAATTAGTTCTTTTCCTATTATAAAAAGCACCCTGTTTGTTTAACATATTGAAGTTATAAAGGGTATAAAGGGCACCCGGTTATCAAATATATTAATGTGCATTACTATAGAAATTCTCTTGGTTTCACCATCCTAATATGCCCATAGTAAGTCAACAATAAATGATATCTAACGAATGCAAAAGACTAAAAAAAAAATCAAATATTAACATGATATATTTCTCATCGATATAATGCATACAGCAGATCCTTAATCCATGCATATCATGAGAACAACAGCTTGGCCATAAAACAGACATTAAACTACATTTTGTTCATTTTTCTAATTCAAATAGATACTTCAAATAGTAAACTTCCATTTCTTTC
The DNA here is from genome assembly GCA_033220585.1 of Dipteronia sinensis. Classification (NCBI taxonomy): domain Eukaryota; kingdom Viridiplantae; phylum Streptophyta; class Magnoliopsida; order Sapindales; family Sapindaceae; genus Dipteronia; species Dipteronia sinensis. The sequence goes on from JANJYJ010000399.1 coordinate 147,250, forward strand.
TTTCTTTTTTTTTTTTTTTTTTTTGTGTGCACAACTCACATGGTAGGTTGGTACTGGGGAGATACAAAGTGCATTGCAACTTTATGTACAGGATGTTTTCATGTTATATTGTTATTGATGATTTCCTCTTTTTTTTTTCCTATAGAATTACCTATTAGAAACCGATTACTGATTGGAACATACCAGAAATTGAATTAACTAGAAACAGTTTGTCAAGCCATGACATCACTAACTATGTTTATATTAGGCTGATTCCCTATAGCAAGCTGCTTTTTAAGTTTCCCAACAAGCACTTTATTCAAATCAAACTGACCGCTTCTAGAAAAACATAATAACAATTTAAGTCATATAAAGCTCAACATGGTTTGACAGATCTTAGAAGTGCTATGACTCTAATAGTAGTTCTGTGACTTAATTGTCAATCCAAAAGCATCACCTAGAAGTTCAATGAACTTCATTATCTCAGCATAATTGACCAAGAGAGTGACTTTTAGCTTAAAGGAAGATACCTAGTGACAGCGCCCATTGAACGTCCCCATAAGCCAATCAAAGAGACTTTTCCATCGGCCCGCAAATAATTGACCGCAGCCTTCAGATCTTCCTTCTGCAAAACAGCCGAAGAGACTGCTATAACAGGTACATGGATGACGTGGGGGATGGAAATAAGGGGTAGAAGTCAAGAGACTGTTATAACTACTAATAATGGTTTTCTTTGAATAAAATCAACACAAAATGTTAGATAAACACAAGAAAAGAGTTTTCTACATCATCCAATTAGGTATTTCTAATTACTTCCAGCTAGTTAATGAAGCACTTACTTCACTCCACCCTAGAGTAACATGCTCTCCCCCTGAGAGCCCAGATCCTGAGAAATCAAGGGCGAAAACTGTAATATTTGAAGGCAGCAATATTATAGCAGCTTCACTAGCATCAGCCCGACAACCACTGCCAAAAAGTAAGATATACCATCATACTTTTGAATACATCGTGATAAAGGTGGATTATAAGAAAAAGGAAACTAGTAAAACATCGAGACAATCGGTTTGCTTTAACTTTCCTCTTTTTTCTTATCTTTTGCTTGCAATCATCAATATTTCTTTCATGAAATAAATACTTACCGGATTAAATGAAGCAAGATAATTAATAGCCTTTATAACAATAATTACAATAATTAAAGCCATTATATCTTTTCTTAATACTTCATTCCATGTTAAACACCTTTTGACGATACTTTTCATAAAATACCATATAATAAATGTATTTTAATCCCTTAGAATTATAAATATGCAAATAAAATAATAGCATTCAAATTTCACATAAACATCAGTGAAAGAATGATGGTATTTTGTACCAATTCCTAACAAGTCTGTTCCTATAGATCAGAGGCAATCCTGTAACTTCAGAGTTCTTTTTTCTGATATGCCTAACAATTCATTCTATAAGTACAAACTTGTAAAATCTCATACGGGAGAAGTTATATTATTGGTACAAAAACTGTTAACAAACAAGAATTTGCACTCTTGCCAACCAGAATTCTTTACTCACCTGTTTCCATGGCAGTATATAACACAGGGTAGAGGTTTTCCTTCAGGGCTATCAATTGGCACATAATGACTACACTTTAAATCATCCCCCCGACTGTTTTTAACCTGCAGAATATTCAAGGCTCCTTACATGTAAGCTATGCATTTTTCAAGGCTTACAATGAAGAAATTAAAAATTGTCCTCATGCGATAGCCAATACAAAACGTCAAAAGATACAATTGCTAGGGCAATCCTATTATATCCATTTGGATTCGTTTATCTGCATCTAGTTTCAGCTAAAGAAGAATAAAAAAAAGGAAAGAAAGAGAAACAGGAAATACTAAGCCAGTAAGCCTAACTTATTTAGCAAGTGTAATAACCATTTTCCCAGCAAACAGAAAGGTAGAAGAAAATAAGAAGAAATTTTTTTTTATATATTAATTTTTTTAAATAACAATAATATGACCTGACACTTTACCTCTATATCCTTTCTTTGGAACCACTTCCCTTTCAGTATGAATTCTTGATCTAACAAGTCATGGTTTGGATCGTATTCAGCTCTGCATCACGATAATGGATACACTCAGTAATCTCTTCATATCACTATAAGCATAGATTAAGAATTCAAACAGAAAATACAAGATAATAAACTATTAAGATACCAACAGTTCTAGACATTCACAACCTTAATTTCTTTCAAAGCCCTCAAAATTATTAACGTCATGACTCATGATAGGGTACAGGGTAAACATCCCAAAGTACTGTTTCATTCCACTTTAAAACTCTGCCCATTCTCAGTGTTATAAACTTTGTCATCTTCTAAATAAAAATAACAGACTAGAAGCCCACAAAGTGCCATGATTATTAGGTATTTTCACATATCGGCCTATAAGTATAAGATGCCACGTGCCTAAAAATAGAGTTCGAAAACATGACTGCTAGCAGTAAGAAATACAGTTCAACTTTTTACTGATACCCAAACTAGAGATCACAATCATAACCCCAACAAACTACTACAATTCTCAAATTTCCATACAAATTTTAATAAGATAGTTCAAAGTTCTTTTCCAAGTGTTTTCTAGGTTAACTACCAAGCTAACAACGGTCAAATAGGACTCGTTCATGTTCTATTTCCTATCATTATCACATTAAATGCACCATGCTACAAAAACTAAGACCACATAAATGAAAAGAAGAAAAAGAACCCAACCCTCACATGTCATACCCATCAGGACTTCATAAAAGATAAGATTAGCACCCAAAAAGTAAAAAACAATCCGTGATGACTAGAAAATCAAGCAAACATAATCAATATAGAAAATTACACTCAAGTAAACCATCAAAATTCATCCAAAAAAAGATCTCAGATATCAACCGCAACCAATCAAAAAGCAAATATATAAACACATATACACGATTAAAAAAAAATTACAAAATGAATAAGATTAACTACCCACCAGAATTTTATAGCAATCCCCTGTTTCGTTCTTATAATATTAATAAAAATACAACCAAAATCACATCTCAAATCTTTTTCTCTATGTTCCATCATTTCTCTTAAGACCCGAGTAACAACAACAACAAGATTCAACTATTCAAGCCCTCAATTTCCATAACTTTTTTTCTCAGCACCAAACAGACTAGAACAATAACCCACGAATAATTCAAAGAATAAAACATAAAGCAAATCACAGAAAGCCAACAAAAATATATAAAACGATCAAATCAAAAGCGGGAAATTCCGTACCTGGGAGGCCGAATTATAAAGTTGACAAGCTGCTCCATAGAAGAGATTCAAAACAACAATAACGTGATGATCTTTCTTTCTCTCTCTCTCTCTCTCTCTCTCTCTCTCTCTCTTAGCTGTGCTTTTGAACTCTTTAAATGGACATAATATTATATTATAAATCTTTCCAATTGATATTCAACGATCGAGATTTTTATCACACAGCATACAAAAAAGAAAACAAAAAGAACTTCCTTTTGGGTGAAAAAAATATATTCTCAGACAAAAGGAGAAGAAGAAGGCGAAGAAGAAGAAGAAATAACCGGCCTATGTTGATTTTGTTTTCGTTATTGTTGTTGCTTCCATTTTGTGTTTTTTTCCTCTCAAACAAAAAATACTAGTATTTTTTCTTTTTCCTTTTTTATGTTTTTTTGACTCTCTCTCTCTCTCTCTGTGCCTATCTGGCTTTTCTACACACGTGTGAATCTCTCCAACTTGGTGGGCTTCCACACGTGTTCACTTCTGTGGGAGTTGCCCACACGTGTCGAAGTGTATGGATAATGGGCTTTTTATTTGGGCTTGGTTAGGTTTTGGGCCCAACAAATTGGATTCAAAATAGTTGAGCATTTGTTTGGTGGCTTTTAAAAGGTAGAGTCTCTTTTGTATGGAAATGTTTGTATATTAGAAAGGTTAAATTCAATGAAAGTAGGACTTGTTGATGTGAAGTATCACCCACCTTACCAAATTATGCATTATGAATTGTCATCAACATAAATATCATAATCATTCATGTTGTCTCTAAAACAATAGGCAAAAATTATTGAAAAAAACAATCTCCATGATAAAAATTTCAAGGAATCATTTAAATATACATCCATGTAGCTCAAATAGTTGTTCATTTTCATTTCATATTCGTAATAGGGGATTCAAGTATCGTCTATAAAATCACAAACTATAGTAAGACTGTGTTTGAGATTGTTTTGTTTATGAAATAATCCGCTTTTAACTTAACTTATAGAATAATCAACTTACAAGATAAGTGGATAAGTATTTGGTAAATAGATTTTATAAATAATCAACTTAAAAAAAAGTAAGAAAAAAGTGTTTGGTAAACATTAATTAATTATGAAAAATGACTAAAATGTACATAATTAGTAAATGTAATATATTATTCAAATATTTTTTTACTACTTTTTTTAAAATTAAAAATACAAATATAAATCATAGGATATATATATATATATTATAATTTTTAAAAAATATGTTACTGAGTCAACTCATTTACCACAATATTAATTTATTGAGTCAACTCGCTCTTCTCAATACAAATATGATGAGTTGAGTCAACTCACCCACTCAAAGAATCCATTGATGGAATCTCTGCAACTCAAGCTCCAAATCCACCACCTCCTCCCACCTCCTCCCACCGCCTCCGCCTCCTCACTCCCTCACACACTCAACGGCATCGTATTCGTCGGCGTCATATATAGAAAGCATGACGAATCCTCCCAACTCATCAACCGGGTCCTGGGAACCAACGCATTCGGGTCGGGTCGTAGGGAGAAACCACTTGATATTAACAAAGAGGAACTCAATCACTGGATCGAGTCCAGGAGAATCAATTACTGCCATGAAGAAGGAAAAGGGTCTTTTGCTTTTGCAGTTTTGCTCGACCATGTGCCATGTTCTTTGTGAGTCAAGCGATTCCGAGTCGGTTTTTGACTCGGTTGTGGAGGAGAACGAGTTATGGGATCTTCAAGGTCTGTTCTTCATGTTCTTCGACTTCCTCCGACGAATTCGACGTCGTCCCCCAGCCTCCGTCGTCGGTGGTCAGGAGGTGGCAATCAGACACGATTAATAAAAACATATTTTTTCAATTTTTTCAATTTTCATTTTTTTTAAATATTATTAATTCAAAAAATTATCAATATTAAATAAATGAGCATTATTGTCTTTATATTAAAATAGTAGTGGCATTATAGACATTCCAATGATAAGAAGTCAGCTTCTCCAAAAAATCAATTTGGAAAAGCAACTCCCACCTAATTTCTCAAAAACTATTTATTGAAAGAGCAATTTATAAAATAAGTTGTTTTTACGTAGTTTAACAAACACTCATTTGTTTCAAACTGAAGAAATAATCACTTATTTCTCAAACAAAAGAAATATCAAACGTAGTTTTCGAGTGATACTTTTAACAATTGATCTTACTATATATGGGGGCAAATGTATGTGAGAGCTAGCATGGGCTTTAAAAAAAATTAAGTTAAAAAAATAATTAATTATATGTGAAGATGTATAACATGATCATTATTTGTTACATGTATTATAATATATTTTTTTAATTAAATAAATATAAAACAAAGACAATTAAAAAATATATAACATTGCTTGATATATAATTCTTAAACATGGTCTAGTTTATCTAAATAAGTATGCATTTAATTTATTTCACACCTATTTTTTTTTATTTTATTATGAATATTTTTTGTCATTCTTTTAAATGTTTTTATGGGTAAATATAATTATATCTTTTTTATCTAGGTACACACTTTTTAATTAAAAAAAAAATTATCGTAAGATTTTCTTAACAATTTTGTACTATCATTTAATATGACTTAATTATAAATATCGTTTATGTAGTTTGACAATGTTTTAGGTTTGAATCAATCTATCGTAAATAGCATAAAAGTGCACCCGAGCAATAAGTCCTGACTCCTGACTACGTCATTGACTATATCTCCATAGACTCACCATTCAAAACCAATATCAGACTTTAAAAGAAAAATCTCAAGGAATCATTTACTTTGATTTATGTTATAGCACACTTGACATTATTTTACTTTTTTTTATCACTGACCTATCCAAAAAAAAATATTAACTACTACACTATCCAATTGTTGTTGGTGTTGTTATTATACTACTATTTTACTAGTTTGTTTTGGTGATTTGGTCTAGTTGTAGTGGTTTGTATTGTTTATAGTATGATGATTCTCTTCTTATTTAACATATATATTTGAGAAGAAGAAAAAAAATAGTCCAGAGTCCAGACCTATTATGTATATATTATATACATTTGACTGTAAACCTGATAGATCTAAATCCCATATAATGAATATATCAAAAATAGATAAATCCCATATAATGAATGAACATCATTCAATGAACACAAAAGCAAAGTGGTTGGAACAGAATCTCAGCCATTAGAGCTTAAATCAAAGGTTACAAAATGGGATTTGAACATGTGAATCTCTTGTAAAGAATTCTTATCTAGTGGTCCCAAAAGTGCAAGAAAGTAATGTCTTAATCTCAATCTTCAACAACCATTCTTCAGCATTGATTTGAGATTTTGGAGAACAAAAAAGGTTAAGTGTCAACCATCAAGCAATTGTATTTGATCCATGCAAGCAATTAAGAAAGTTACCAAAACCAAATTCTAAAGTGATTACCAAATATATATATATATATATATAATTTATTTCCTTAATCAGATTCAAAAAGTTTATACTTGTACATAATTTCAGAAAAATCTCACTATATTGTCTTTTGTTAGGATCTGTATCAACATTAAATGTGTACAACTACTATGTAGATGAATCATATTATGGGTGAGCTAGGACATGTATTAAGATAATTAGCTATATCTGTTGATAATTAGTAAAAGTTTAAATATAAACAAACCAATCTATCATGCCCTCACTTAATTGATCAATACCATTCGTATACAGCTTATACGCTCCATAATTGGCAGTTTTTTAGGAGTACAAGGAATATATACAAGCAGATAAATCTACAATATATGCTTTGATAATTTATTAAGGGGGCATAGCGCATACGGTAGTTTATCTTCCTAGTACATATTTTAAAAGTATGTATTCGTAGTGTTGTGAGAATAAATATTCGAACCACACATATAGTGTTTGATCTCAACAGATACCCGGTAAACATTTGACACATTTGGTGTCAGAATTTAATAATAATAATAATAATAATAATAATAATCTATTATGAGCCGAGTTTTAGAGACTGATTTCGCTAGATCCTGCAGACCTTTGATCCAATTGGTGTCCGATTTCAAAAAATAAAAACTAAAAAAAATACATAGAAGAGTAATGCTAGACTTTCTAAATTTCTTCCCAAATGGTGTTGGTACGTCAGATGTCAACATCACATCACTCACCATATAATCTCATGATTTACAAGATGTTGACACATCACGTGCCAACACCATTTGAGAAAAAATTTAGGAAAAAATTTGAAAAGTCTAACATTACTCTTTTTAGAATTAAATCGATGTACTCATGTACATCATATTTGAATCTCATGTAGGGAGTGGTAGATAGTCAACCACTCAAACATAGATTATTTGGCTTTAAACAGGATATTATTGAAGTGCAAGGACTTGAAAGCAATATTCTTGATAACTCCGTACATGTGTGATGTGTGATGTGTTGTCTCTGTTTGACTTAAGCTGGATTATTAAAATGATATTTTAAGGCCATAAATTAGAATTGAAACTATCATTATTAATTCTTAATACAAGATCAACCCCAATAAGATTCCAAATCGGCAAATCAAGAAAAATAAAAACATTAAGGTCCCAATGGTTTGTGTTTGATATATTACCGGTGCCACTGGCTCGAAGTTAAGGCATTACCAAATTGAAAGGATGTCCTTTATCAACAAACCGTATTAGGCGATGTAATTAAGGTGTCAATAGTTGAAGCTCTCTAAAGAGGAGGAGGAGACAGAGAAGAGGGAAACATAGAACCTTATCTTAAAATTTGAATATAGTCCAAGCTTCTCTTTGGTGTCACTAAAGGGACCAAAAACAAATTTCCTCCACTCATAACACATACCCCTATCTACAAAGCCAAAGGCCAAAAACCAAAGAATCCTTTTGTCTATCAACTTACATACTGTTATAAGACTTTCCACCACAGACAGCCACTTGGATTCTAGTCTTTCCTTTTCTTTTCTTTTCTCTGCAGATCATCAACAGCAATTTGGTTTCTCATCAAACCCATTTTCAGAGGCTCTCAAAGGTTAGTACTTTTGTCAACTTTCTAGTTTTATTCTGTGTACATACATTTGGGTGCCTTTTGATTGATGGGGCCGATAATGCCTAATCACAGCAAGCTTAAGTGTCTGAATTCGAATGGCTGAATATGGACCATGTTTTACTTGAAATCCCTGTATGTGCAGTAAATGTAGCAGTTTTTTTTTTTTACTTGCTTCATCAATTTTGGCAGACTCTTTTTGGACGAAACTTCCAAGATGCTTTAATAGAATCTGTTTTTAAGCGTTTTGTTTGATTCTCTGGTCTTCATATGGTAATTGGTTCACATTATTGTGCAGTCTAGCCATTTTTTTTTAAAACAAACTTTGTACACCATGAGCCAACTGGGCATTCAACTATTGGTTGCATAGCAACTGATCTGGACTTGGTGTTTGTAAATTATAATCAGTCAATAATTTTTCATTGTTATGTTATCTTCATTTGGTTAACCAAAGGCCAGAGCTCAAACAGGTCAATAAAGCGACAAAGGGAACTTCTTGGAATATGATTTAATGAAAGTTGGTGGAATAAAATGGCTCAATGATGATAGCTACAGATATAACATAAAAGCTTAGGAATTTTTATTGGGCATTATCATCAGTTACTTTGGAGAGAGATTGTGTTTAAAGAAATGTTTGAGAGAGTCTGTGTTTTTAGAAACTATCATTTGGTCAATTTATTTACAAGCCATTCTTTCTGGTGAAGGTAAGTTCTTCTCTGTTCCATCATGTCCATGTGAGCTATGTAATTTCTATATTGTTCATTGTGAAAGGAGGAAGAACAAAACTTTGTGGTTGCAAATCCAAACTAAAAGTTTGTGTTGTGTTAATTTGATCAATTTTTGATATATTTTTTTATGACTTTCAATGTTGTTAGATTTTCCTACATTCAATCTAAGGTTGTTGATTATACTTGTTTTGACTTTGTAGTGAGGAGTAGGTGAAAATGGCACAGATATTGGCACCCTCTATTCAATGGCAGGTCAGAATACCAAAGAACTCAAGCATGGCCAGTCCCATGGTCACAAACATGTTTAGTCCTGTGTTGTGGAAGCAGAACAAGAAACGAGCAGCCAAAAGCTCAGCTAAATTTAAAGTGTTTGCTCTGAAGTCTGACGGCGGCACAATCAATAGGCTAGATAATCTACTGAATTTGGACATCACTCCATACACTAACAGCATCATCGCTGAATACATTTGGTATGGCTTCGCAGAATCATGTTTCTAAAATCCAGATCTAGCTCTTTTAAACCATTTTCTCTTTAGTTGAATGCTGGTACAATTAGAATTTCAGTTGTTTTCACACTGCTATCAAATGACTCTCTGGTCACTTTCATTTGAGCAATCATACAATCTGAAGTAATGCTATTTCTAATGAAACAGGATTGGAGGGACCGGGGTTGACATGCGTAGCAAGTCAAGGGTAACAACATTTATAATTCTAACTTATGAAGAAGAAACTTAGCTACATTTAATTGAATCCGGTAGTTTTTCTTATGTTTTTCGTTATTGCTGTTTTTAATCTTTTCAGACAATTTCAAAGCCTGTTGAACATCCATCTGAGCTTCCCAAATGGAATTATGATGGATCAAGTACTGGACAAGCACCTGGTGAAGATAGTGAAGTAATTCTATAGTAAGATCTTCACGAGAGAGATATTATTTTTTTATTTTATATTTTGTTTATTATGACTAGAAAATTTTAATTTGATCTTTTCTCCAGCCCTCAAGCAATTTTTAAGGACCCTTTCCGTGGAGGAAACAACATCCTGGTGAGGCTTATTTAACTTTTTATTTTTGAACAAACAAAGTTTATTCATCGGCCAGGCCGGAAAAGCAACACAAAAAACAACAAGACAGCTACACCAAATACCACCCCTAAAGGCCCCAAACAGCGCAGCAGACAGAACAGAGAGATCAGAAACCAAAGAAAAACCAAAACTCTCAGCAGGGACTGAGAAACAAATGCACCAGCAAGAAACAAAACCCTCCTTCTTAAATCTCCCCACTCCAGCCTATCACCCATCAAATTCGAGCCCATCTTGGCGAGACTGTCTGCAAAAGAATTAGTGTGTCTTGGCCTTGGGTTGAACAACACTGAAGCCCCTCCTAAAACTGTCATAAACTCCCTGATGTCATAAATAAGGTCCACATGTTTGAGACTTCCAAAAGCCTCAGAATTAAGTAACTAGAAATTATATTTAAAAAATTAGTTGTGCTTCCATTAACATAAAGATAAGTTAATTATACAGCTTTTTGATACTATATTATGTGTTTTAAAAAGGTAATTTGTGATACATACACGCCAGCTGGCGAACCCATCCCTACCAACAAACGCCACAGGGCTGCTCAGATTTTCGGTAACCCGAAGGTAGCTGCTGAAATTCCATGGTATGTACTTTTCATTTACCTTGATCTAGAAGTTCAATTTCCAATCTTTGATGATGAAATTAGAAGCTCTGTGTGGGTGTTCAGTGTCTCAATGCACCATAATCTAAATATTATTTTGTATAAAGCTTTCTCAATCCAGTATCTTCAGTTAGCAAAGAGTGGTTATTGAATTATAATTGCGATATTTGTATATCGTATCTTCAAACCTTAGGTTACAATATATATATATATATGTGTGTGTGTGTGCACAGAATTTTGCTAATGTCTTCTAACTGTTATATTTAGGTATGGAATAGAGCAAGAATACACCTTACTTCAGACAGAAGTGAAGTGGCCTCTGGGTTGGCCTGTTGGAGGCTATCCTGGTCCTCAGGTAATAGGGTTGCTCCCAATCATCTATCACTTTATATTTGGTTCATTGCAATTGTTGGATTCTGTAAATTCTATCGTGTGATTATGTTGTCAGACTTGAACATATAATGTTTTTAAATTTGTATGTTTTTAGGGTCCTTATTACTGTGCAGCTGGGGCTGATAAGTCATTTGGTCGTGACGTCTCGGATGCTCATTACAAGGCTTGCATATATGCTGGCATTGACATCAGTGGCACCAATGCGGAGGTTATGCCAGGCCAGGTTTACTCCTAACCATGTCTATTTTTCTCTGTGAACCTCAGTACCATCATTGTCCTGTTTGATTTTCTCATTCTTAGTTAACTTTTGCATTTTTTTTTGCAGTGGGAATATCAAGTAGGTCCCAGTGTGGGCATTGAAGCTGGAGATCATATGTGGTGTTCAAGATACATTCTTGAGGTGATTCATCTTGATTACGTTTTTGGGATACTATAGAATATACTTGATTATGTATATATATTGGTCCCAAGCACAGTCCCTATTTATTATTTCATCACTTGCATTTCTGCACTTGCTCTTTTTTCTTTTTGAATTTTTACTGAAAACGGTATTGTACATTGTAAGGCATTGAATGCAGATCCTTGATGTTCTTTATTAAAGAGAGTTCATAGGATGTTCGTTGAATGTTTCTGATTTAAAAAACCCAAAATGACATGAATAGAAATTCAAGTTGAAACATAATATGGCAACTTTCACTAAAATTTATTATTCCTTGAACCGTTTAGAATATAAAGAAATACTTATTATGTGATTTACTTTTTCTAACTGGTACGTATAAAAATGTAATATTTCTAAGAGACTATTTTGGGTTGCCAACCGATAGTGTTTATATCAGCCATATATGCTAATAGAAGGGACAAGTAATGTAAACTTTGAATCTAATAATCACTTATTTATGTCATTAACTATGGTGGATGGAATTGTGTCCTCGTTTTTCTCTTTTGTTGGGGGAAAAGGTGTTTTGTTTGCGTATTGACATTCAATGACTCTGTTTCTCCTCTGTTCTGACAGAGAATCACTGAACAAGCTGGTGTTGTTCTCTCTCTCGATCCAAAACCAATAGAGGTAATATACAACTTCATTGTGTGCAGTTCTTGCTATTCATTAAGATTGGTCAACCACTCTACTTCTGATGTTGACAGGGTGACTGGAATGGTGCTGGATGCCATACCAATTACAGGTAATTTAAAAAATTATAAGCATAGAACAACCTTCTGGTGAAAGTTTAACATGCTAAATAGGTAATGATAGTCGCTGAATTATTGTGGTATGCAGTACGAAGACTATGAGGGAAGACGGAGGCTATGAAGCAATAAAGAAGGCAATCTTGAATCTGTCACTTCGACATAAAGATCATATTAGTGCCTACGGTGAAGGAAATGAGAGAAGGTTGACAGGAAAGCATGAAACAGCCAGCATCAACTCATTTTCTTGGGTATGCTCAGAAAATAACTTCACCTCCTGTTTATAAAGAAGATTTCTTTTAAGTCATTATAAAATGTGCTACTTTCCAATGTTCAGGGTGTCGCTAATCGTGGTTGCTCAATTCGTGTGGGGCGTGAAACTGAGCAGAAAGGCAAAGGTAATAGTGCTATGAAACAACTTTTTTTTTTAAACATACATTAAAGGCTCATTCTAATAATAGATGCTTACGAATTTTAATTGTACATGCATCATAACAAAACCAGTGGTCTATTGCAGCAAACTTCGTAATGCTGCAAAGGGGTAATCTGGAGTTTGGCTTTACAAATTTTAATTGATTTTATTCTCATTGATGTCCAAATTGAAATTTATTAGAGAAGTAGTGCATGGCCTTAACATCATTGAGAACTTTTTTTCTTCAAAGTTGATACAAGACTTACTATATGCATGAACAATGTGAATCCTATGAGCGATCCTTATTCCTTCATAACATTTCTGATAGGCATTACTGTAAGCTTCATTCTTAGTAACTCAACCCAATATGAATGTTTTTCCTGTCCATGATATTCCTGCTAGATTTTGTCGCATTATCTTTCCAATATTTAGATACTATCCTTTTTTCTTTTTTTTTTTATAAAATAAAATTATAGATATCCAATTTTTGGTTTAACATTTTGGGCTATGAATTAGTAATCATAATCACCACCACCACTTTTGATTCAATTCTTGGTGTTGCCTTTTCTGCTCATAGGTTACTTGGAAGATCGCCGTCCAGCTTCGAACATGGACCCTTACGTGGTGACCGCGTTACTGGCAGAAACAACAATATTGTGGGAGCCCACACTCGAGGCTGAAGCTCTTGCCGCACAGAAGGTGGCGTTGAATGTCTAAAGCTGGTTGAAGATAAACTGAACTTGCTCGGGAAGCAGTTTTTCGGATCTAAATAGCTAAGCAAGTTGAAGTCCTTATCTTGTTTTCCCCTTTTAGTTCTTTAGGGGCAAGCCCTGTGAATAAAAGGTCACAGAATTGGTAGTTCTTCATGCCCAAGATTGTAAGAAATTCTCAGATGGAAGGCAATCTATGGTTTGGCTGTTCATTCTTGGTTTTTACTTATGCACCATCACTTGGGATGCTTACACTATTGATATTTTCCTGGACCTATCTGTCGTTAGTTTCTTCGACAACTTAATGGAATTTCCATTTTCATCCTTTTAAATATGATATTGGAATTTCGTTCTTCATTCATTTTCTTGAATGTGCATACTGCTGGTAGTGATTTTGTCTTAAGAATTTGATTTCAATGTTTCACAATCTGGTTTCTTGTTTTTTCACTTTTTTGTTGCAAAGAAGCCTAGAAGAGTGAAAAATGGAATCAAGTCAAAAGCAAAATTTTGTCCCAGCTAATTAAAGAGAAGAATGCTTTATTCCTTTTTTGTTTGCCAAGCAGGAAAAGTTTATTCTCAGACTAAAGTGATCCTCTGCAGACTTTACATTATAAACAAACAAGCCCCATTGGATTCCTTCCTCTTCAGTGCTGCAAGCAATGAGGCAAGGAATCAAAGCCGTTTCTTCGGATTGAAGAAAAGAAAATTTAATATTGAAAAGTGAAAGAACAAATAAAGAAACTCTATTATTATCATTTCCTGGATAGGGAAGAAGACCATCTTTTTGTATAAATATAGTTTCTTTACGCTCAACAAGATCAACCCAGTTCAGATTTTCTCCTTGTTTCGAGCCTTCAAAGTGATGGCTTCAGGAGGAGGATCAAAATCAGCAGCATTCATCCTCTTAATCCTCAATCTTGGTCTGTATTTCATAGTAACAATAATCGCTGCTTGGGCTGCCAATCATGGAATCGAAAGATCTCACGACACAGGTAATAATTCAGATGATTCAAAACCAAGAAACCGGTGACTAAAACAGGTCATATTAGTATCAGATATTACCTTTTGCAAGTAATTCTGACTTACTTCTACATGTGTGCAAATTGTAGCATCTGTTCTATCACTTCCAGCACGTATATTTCCTATTTACTTCCCCTTTGGAAACATGGCAACTGGATTCTTCATCATTTTCTCCCTCCTCGCCGGTGTTGTGGGCGTAGCCAGCTCTCTGACGGGTCTCACTAACATTCTTCAATGGAATGTTCCCAGCTTAAATGCAGCAGCTGCCTCTTCTTTTATTGCTTGGTCACTCACTTTGCTAGCAATGGGGTACATAATTCTGCTCTTTTTCTTCATTTTCAATCAGATTGTTTACACATACCTCAATCACATATAATATTTTCATTGTTCCTATTTCAGATTGGCATGTAAAGAGATTAATATTGGCTATACAGATTCAAACCTGGTAAATTACCTCTCTTCAATGTTTAAATTCTGACTAGATTAATATGATAACTAACTACCAATCTCCATAATTCACCACCCATTTGACTGTTTTGGTGAAAAATCCTGTACAAGAACTCTCAGGAAAGACAAATTATTCAAGCAAGAACTAATTATGTTATGTGATGGTTTGTTACAGCGCACTCTAGAAGTCATGACCATAATCGTGAGCGCGACACAGCTGTTTTGCACGGGTGCCATCCATGTTGGTGCTGAAGAAGCTGCGCGACAGTTGCACCAGCTTAGGGGGAGAGTTTGAGCTTCTAATAATTTGATCCACACTGCTTGAAGTGCTGTTTTTACATTTTATATCTCAAACACTTGTATGTATGTATGCATGTCTATATATGATCATTGATTCTTAAAATTATGTTCTGTTGAGTGGTTTTATTATTCTTTGGTATTGAAAATTTCCAGGGCTTGTCAGGATTTTTATTGGTTTTTGGAGTGTGTGATGATGTATTAGTTTATATTCATATTATGTGACAAAGAAATCTCAGTTTTATGTGCAAAACATGCCTAGTAGTCGACCCTCAATGGGTCATACTTACTGTGTTTGATCCCGTCAGGTCTTGATAAATTTCTGTAACTATCGATGTCGAACCCTTATCCCGTCAAGTCTCGACAAATTTCTGCAACTACCGATGTCGAGCCCTTAAAAATAAAGAAAATTAACTTTTAGAAACTAAAAAAAAAAGAATTACTTGATTAACTTTTTTCTAAGGTGCAACACCCCTATTAAAATTTTTTATTTTAAAAAAAACACTCAATTAATAAGCAACAAATTGTGTTTAGGACCTATTGGGCAAAAAGAGAATTACTTGATTAACATTTTTCTAAGGTGCAACACCCCTATTAATTTTTTTATTAAAAAAAAAGAGGAAATATGGGGAAATAACACTGAATGGGTTTGATTATCACCAAGTTATTAATTCTATATTTTTTAGCACCAAAGTATGTGGTGAAACTAAAATACTCTCACTCATTCTTTTACTTTTTAAATTTCTCTCTCTCTTCTGTTTTTTTTCTTTCAAAGACCTCATAGATCCATCGATAGAGGATGGACAAACCTCAAATCAGGGCCGGTCCTGAGTTTTTAGGAGCCCAAGGTTGAATATAAAAATGAGGCCCTCGAACCACTATGTATATTTGCTTAATTTTTTTCTCTAGTAAATAGTAAATACTTACAAAAATCAATATAAGTACTAAAAATCAAGACTGCAACACAACAAAATAGCAAATAAAAAGTCACTGAAATAAAAAATTTATAATTACATCAAATAATGTAAACATTACCCGTCTCACATTTTCAGAAGTAATAGTACTAATTAAGTATTATATTGTGTTTCTTTTAAGAACCCTGTAATTGATTTTTTTTTGGGAATGTCTGATAGATTGATACAGTATTTGATCTTCTGTGTATGTGGTTAAGTATTATAATTGTATTTCTTTGGTGGGCCTTTAAAAAAAACATATATATATATAAGGTAGGCCTCCGGACTTTTATGTGGTTAGGTATATATTGGTTGTGATTTATGTGTATTAAGGTCTTTAATCATTATCTTTTTGAAAATATATTAAAATGGGATCTGTCTGACCAAAAAGTTGACGATCGACATTAACAGATGTGTGAAAAAGATTGTTTTGCCCTTACAAATTAATTTGAAAAACTAAGAAAAATATATTTTTTTAATGGATTTTGGAGGTTTAATAAAATTTAAAAGAATTGAAAACCGAAGTCCAAAAATAAAAAATTGAAAACCGATAAAAAAATCGTAAAAAACAAAAACAAAAAGTAATGGATCTTTCCACTAGGTGAAACGTGAAAAAGTGACTGGTTTTTGTAAAAGTCACCAGGTGGTAAATAACACGCGCCGGACTAGTGAGTAGTGAATATTGTTTCTCTCCATCTGGCGCAACAAACAATCCAAACATGACTTGTCTATCTGTCTCTTTCTCTCACACACACTGTTATAAACACACAATGACACACTCAGTTTTTTTACAGACAAACACCCTGTTTGCTAAGCTATAAATTCATAGACCTAGCCTCACTATTCCATTTTGCTCATTTCTTCGATCTCTTTTTCGATATACTCTCTCTCTCTCCTTGATTCAGATTAGTTTCTTTTGTTATATTTATGTGTAGATATATATATATATATATATATGTATGTTGTGATTGATGTTTGGTTAAAGAGAAAACAAGAAAGGAAAAACTGAATGTTTATTTCTTTATCAATGGATGAATTTGATTAATTTATGATTTTTCCATATAATGTCTGGTGTGTTTGGGTTCAGAGAAAATAATTGGAAATGGAAGCACTCCAACTGATGCTAGGATGGACAATGAAGGCAATTATGGTGATAATGACAGCTTTGAGAGCGTAATGACAGCTTTGATAGAGTCAATTCTGTTATGATGCGTCTCTCTTGCAACAAACCACACAGTTAGTGGTACCTCCGGTTGAGATCTCTGTTTGGTTTTGGCTCATATTTTCAAGTGAACCCAATATGAACCAAATAAGACTCAACTGATGTGAAACTTTTTGAATGTTTATTTCTTTATCGATGGATGAATTTGATTAATTTATGATTTTTCCATACAATGTTTGGTGTGTTTGGGTGCAGAGAAAATAATTGAAAATGGAAGCACTCCAACTGATGCCAGGATGGGCAGTGAAGGCAATTATGGTGATAATGACAGCTTCGATAGCGTCTATTCTGTTCTGATGCGTCTCTCCTGCAACAAACCACACCGTTAGTGGTACCTCCGACTGGGATCTCTGTTTGGTTTTGACTCGTATTCTCAAGTGAACCCAATGTGAACCAAACAAGGCTCAACTGATGTGAAACTTTCTAGAGACGCGGGAAAACATTTGGAAGTTGAAGATGGTGTTTGAAGGAGGATTGTTGGGTATGGCTTGAATTTCCTGATTATGGTTGATACCATTATAATTTTTTTACTTGATTTATGTGTATTAAGGTCTTTAATCGTTATCTTTTCGAAAATATATCAAAATAGGATCCCTCCAACCAAAATATTGACGATCGACGTTAACAGATGTGTGAAAAAGATTGTTTTGCCCTTACAAATTAATTTGAAAAACTAAGAATATATATATATATATATATATATTAATGGATTTTGGAGGTTTAATAAAATTTAAAAGAATTGAAAACTGAAATCCAAAAGTAAAAAATTCAATACCGATAAAAAATATCTTTTAAAAAAGTAAAAAACAAAAACAAATGGACCTCTCCACCAAGTGAAACGTGAAAAGTTACTGGTCCTTATAAAAGTCACCAAGTGGTGAATAACACGCGTCGGACTAGTGAGTAGTGAATATTGTTTGTCTTCATTTGGCGCAACAAACAATCCAAAAATAACTTGTCTTTCTGTCTCTCTCTCACACTATTATACACACAGTCACACACTATGTTTTTTTTATAGACACACACTTTGTTTGTTAAGCTAAAATTTCACATACCTAGCCTCACTATTCCATTTTGTTCCATTCTTCGATCTCTTTTTCGATATACTCTCTCTGGTTGATTCAGATTAGTTTCTTTTGTTAGATTTAGGTATATATATGTCGTGGTTGATGTTTGGTTAAAGAGAAAATGAGAAAGGAAAACCCGAATGTTTATTTCTTTATCGATGGATGGAATTGATTAATTTATGATATGTCCGTACAATGTGTGGTGTGTTTGGGTGCAGAGAAAATAATTGAAAATGGAGGCACTACAACCGATGCCAGGATGAGCA
Organism: Dipteronia sinensis; assembly: GCA_033220585.1. NCBI lineage: Eukaryota > Viridiplantae > Streptophyta > Magnoliopsida > Sapindales > Sapindaceae > Dipteronia > Dipteronia sinensis. Next base: position 165,938 of record JANJYJ010000399.1, read on the forward strand.
GTGAAGGCAATTATGGTGATAGTGATAGCTTTGATACCGTTGATTCTGTTCTGCTACCTTTCTCCTGCAACAAACCACACGGTTGGTGGTACCTCCCGCTGGGATCTCTGTTTGGTTTTGGCCGGTATTCTCAAGTGTACCCAATGTGAGCCAAACAAGACTCAACTGACGTGAAATTTCTTGGAGACGTGGAAAAACATTTGAAAGTTGAATATGGTGTTTGATGGAGGATTGCTGGGCATGGCTTGATTTTTTTTATTATTAATGAAAGTTTACTTGTAGCAATCCTTCACATAACTTAAAATGTGAGTATTTCCAAAATGGTGAGACCATAAAAATATGTTCTAGCCATCTAGAAGAGAGACATGTTTCTATCATTCTTTCTCCGATTTGATTCTACCTACGCAGTATATTGATTATTCTGACCATATATCTTCTAAAGTATCAACTTATAGTACAAAATTTCAAAAAAGAAGTGTTGATGATGAGTCATATCAACTCATGGAGTCTTCGGGACATCACTTCCACCCCCATGGTGTTCATTTCAATATTCTCCAATAGACTCCAAGTAGACTTGGAGACTGCTATTCTCACTCGAGTACAATTCCTCAGCATTGGAGATGTCTAAAAAATGCTTTCATCGACGATAGTAAAAGGAAAATCCACCAGAGAGGCTGATGTATGGACATTGTCCAACCACTTGAACACTCTAGCTCTATGCTCCATTTCACTCAAATGACTTGCTATGGATGAATAGCCGACAAGCAAACCACCAATATTCCTTCTCTGAATCACTTTCTCTAAATAGTTGGCCAACTGACCTAGTTTTCGACACCAAAACATATTGATAACCTTAAAAGCCCGTGCTTTAGTCAAGTTGAAATTTGTATCAGCTAGACCAATAAATGATTCTCTGGTATCAACATGGGTATGGCTTGAAATTCTTGATTATGGTTGGTATTATTATTTTGGTTGGTACTATTACTATAATTTGGTCTCTATAGTTTATCGAAACATCATTTTTTCTATTTGATTTATGTGTATTAAGGTCTTTAATAGTTATCTTTTCAAAAATAATTTAAAATGGGATACAAAACATTGACGGTCGACGTTAACAAAAGTGTGAAAAAGATTATTTTGCCCTTACAAATTAATTTGAAAAACCGAGAAATTTTTTTTAATGGATTTTGGAGGTTTAATAAAATTTAAAAGAATTGAAATCCGAAATCCAAAAATAAAAAAATTGAAAACAGATAAAAAAATCTTTATAAAATAAAAAACAAAACCAGTGGATCTTTCCACTAGGTGAAATGTGAAAAAGTGATTGATTTTTGTAAAAGTCACCAGGTGGTAAATAACATACGCCAGACTAGTGAGTAGTGAATATTGTTTGTCTCCATCTAGCGCAACAAACAATCCAAACATGACTTGTCTATCTGTCTCTCTCTCTCTCACACTGTTAGACACATATAATCACACACTCTGTTTTTTTTACAGACACACACCCTGTTTGCTAAGCTATAAATTCATAGACCTAGCCTCACTATTCCATTTTGCTCCCTTCTTTGATCTCTTTTTCGATATACTCTCTCTCTCTCTGCTTGATTCAGATTAGTTTCTTTTGTTATATTTATGTGTGTATATATATATATTGTGATTGATGTTTGGTTAAAGAGAAAACGAGAAAGGAAAAACTGAATGGTTATCGATGGATGAATTTGATTAATTTATGATTTGTCCATACAATGTTTGGTGTGTTTGGGTGTAGAGAAAATAATTGGAAATGGAAGCACTACAACTGATGCCAGGATGAGCAGTGAAGGAAATTATGGTGATAGTGATAGCTTTGATACCGTCGATTCTATTCTGCTACCTCTCTCCTTTAACAAACCACATCATTGGTGGTACCTCCGGCTGAGATCTCTGTTTGGTTTTGTCTCGTATTCTCAAATGAACCCAATGTGAGCCAAACAAGACTCAACTGATGTGAAACTTCTTGGAGACGTGGGAAAACATTTGAAAGTTGAATATGGTGTTTGAGGGATGATTGTTGGGTATGGCTTGAACTTCCTGATTATGGATTTTACCATTATTATGATTGATACCATTATAATTTGGTCTATATGGTTTATTGAAACATCATGTTTTTACATGATTTATGTGTATTAAGGTCTTTAATCATTATCTTTTCAAAAATATTTTCAAACGAGATCCCTTTGACCAAAAAGTTGACGGTCGACGTTAACAGAAGTGTGAAAATGATTGTTTTGCCCTTACAAATTAATTTGAAAAACTAAGAAAAAAATACATTTTAAATGGATTTTGGAGGTTTAATAAAATTTAAAAGAATTGAAAACTGAAATCCAAAAAAATAATAATTGAATACCAGTAAAAAATATCTTTTAAAAAATATAAAACAAAAACAAATGGATCTCTTCACTAGGTGAAACGTGAAAAAGTGACTAGTGTTTGTAAAAGTCACCAGGTGGTGAATAACACGTGCCGGACTAGTGAGTAGTGAATATTGTTTGTCTCCATCTGGTGCAACAAACAATCGAAACATAACTTGCCTCTTTGTCTCTCTTTCACACTATTATAAACACACAATCACACACTCTGTTTGCAAAGCCATATATTGACAGACCTAGCTTCACTATTCCATTTTGCTCCCTTCTTCGATCTCTTTTTTGGTATATTCTCTCTTTGCTTGATTCAGATTATTTTCTTTTATTAGATTTATGTATATATATATATATATATATATATATGTTGTGGTTGATGTTTGGTTAAAGAGAAAATGGGAAAGGAAAAACTGAATGTTTATTTCTTTATCGATGGATGGATTTGATTAATTTATGATGTTTCCGTACAATGTGTGGTGTGTTTGGATGTAGAGAAAATAATTGGAAATTGAGGCACTCCAACTGATGTCAGGATGGACAGTGAAGGCAATTATGGTGATAGTGATAGCTTCGACAACTTCGATTCTGTTCTGCTGCGTCTTTGCTACAACAAACCACACCGTTGGTGGTGCATTCAGCTGGAATCTCTATTAGGTTTTAGTTCGTATTCTCAAGTGAACTCAATGTGAACAAAACAAGACTCAACTGATGTGAAACTTTCTGGAGACGTTGGAAAACATTTGGAAGTTAAAGATGGTGTTTGAGGGATGATTGTTGGGTATGACTTCCATTTCCTGATTATGGTTGGTACTATTATTATGGTTGTTACCGTTATTATAGTTAGTACCATTAATATGGTAGGTTGCCATAAATGTGGTTGGTACAATTAATTTAGTATGTTATCATAAATGTGGTTGATGACATTAATGTTGTAAGTACCATTAATATGGTAATTTTCCATAAATATGGTTGGTGCCATTAATGTGGTTGGTGCCATTAATGTGGTTGTAACCATTGCAAAATTTAGAGGGAAAGAAACACATGTAACATTAGAGAATGGTGAGGTCCAGGAGAGATTTATGGGAATATATAGGGAGAGATCCAAGTGAATATCAGTATGTCAAGAATGAGATAAAGAAAAAGATGAAAAAAAAACAAAAAAAAATTGGAAATAAATCTCGGCAATAAGTCTCGAGTAGGTCACCCGAGACTTATTTCCATCTACTCAAGATTTATTTCCATCTACCTGAAACTTATTGGCAGCTACCCCAAACGTATTGTCGAGACTTATTTCCTAAAAAAATTTAGCGGAGGTCATTTAGACGTTCTCCATTGGAAGTCGTTTTGACCTCCATTGGAGGTTTGTTCGACCTCAATTGATATCAATGAAGGTCTTTGAAAAAAAAACAAAAAAGAGATGATGAAAAAATATATATGTATATATATATATATATTAAAAAAAAGTATAAGAATTGGTGCTATTAGGGGCAATTTTGGCCGATTCCGTTAATTTGTACTATTACTATAAAACTTATTAACTAGGTGACTTTTCTATCGATGGCTTTGGAAAGAGTGTCGTACAAAAAACCCTAAAAAAACTCAATTAATAAACAACAAATTGTGCTTAGGACCTGTTGGGCCTGGGACTGGGCCGGGCTTGGGCTGGTCTTTATATATTTATGATATATAAGTCTATATTCCCGCCACATTAATGAAGAACAAACTGCACGAATTGTAAAAATAGAGGCTAAGGAAGAGAGAGGTAGTTTCCTACTCGGACGGTCTCTTCTCTTCTCGTCTTCACGAGTTCACTCATGAATTGCACGCACCGTACAACTCCAACGGTCACATTTTCTTTATCTTCTTCCCACCCAAACCCTACAACCCTAATTCGTCTCTTTCACACTCAAATTCCCGCTAAAAACCGCCAAAACCCTAGACTATACCTTTCAGTGAAGAAGATAAGTTTTGTAATCAGAGCTTCACTGCACGACAGCAACAAAAACAACAATCAAGTCGGTGACTGGGTGAGCCGGTTACCTACCGGAGCTTTCGCGGCTGATAACCTCTTCCGGTTGATTTCCACCGCCACATCCAGTCCTATTTACCAGTTCATAGCTTCGCCCTCCACGTTCTTGCACTCTGTCGACCCCAGAATTAAATTGGTGACTTTTTAATTTTAATTTATTTTAGGTTTTTTTTTTCACTTGATGATTTTGTTGGTTTATGTTCAGTTAGTTTGTGGAATTTAATGAAGTGATGAATTTGATTTGTGGGCTTGTTCAAGAAATGAATTTTTGGGTTCTTTTAGTGATTTATGGTGTATTGACTGTATTTTGTTCCGATATTGTTATAAATATTTTTGATGAATTTGCTCATATGTTTTGAGAATTGGTAGACCCTAGAATCCAATTTAGGTCTTTCTTATTATTTTTTTAATAATGTTGTTTTTTGTTAGTGTGATGTTTGTTTGAATTAATAAAAAAAAAATATATGCTGTTCATGACCTGTCCCTTTTATAGGAGATTTAATGGGTAATGGTGTAAGAATCTAAAGCATAAATTTACATTTGTACTGTTTTTTTGAAGAGGGTTTCTGAGAGAATTCATGATTTTGATATCTGTTTTTCATCATAGGTAATCAATTTTGCCAAGGTCTAGAGAGTTGAATTACAATTTAGCAACAAATCACGCAGGCAGTATCATTTAGGTTTTCGGAAATCAAGAGTTGAATCCAAGTAGTTGAAGATAGTTCACCTTGCTTTTTGTTTAACATGACACACAATACCTGGCAATGTCTACCCAGAGTATTCAGACATCATATTTTTGAAATTAGCTGAAGGATTTGACTTTTTATGTCAAATTTTGTATCATGAAAAGATAGTTTTCTTTCTTAAACTTCTAAATGTGGATGAGAATTTGAACTTGGTAGCTTTTGTGTAATAAGAAAATTACAAAATTTATATATATTATTATTTGGTTGTGGAACCTTTTCTCTCTCAAGTTCTTATTTAGATACCCCATCGTCTTATTATTCAGGTATGGCTCCTGGTTCTGGTTGTCTTACCAGCACGGTCACATATAGTAATGCGAGTTGGATTAGTACTATACACAACTCTTTTGTCAATATGGATCCTCCCGAAACGTGTGTGGATGGTAAGTAACTGCATATTTCTTCAGTTATGGTAGTTGTATTGGGCTAGGTTTGATTCGTATACATGTGGAGCACAGAATATTCTTTTCTCTGGACTCTGTTGTTTGTTTTTGAAGTCATTTACCAGCTGAGCTGATCTATATTTTAGTAATGATCCAGTCAATTACATTTCTCTGTATGGAAACTTTGAGGAGATTGTGGAAATCTGCCTCTTTCAATTTTTTGGTTGAAGTGGTAGCAGCATATCATATGTTATATACACTTGCATGTAACAAGGAAAGGTCAGGTGATGTATAATAATTATACTATAATTACATATTTATATTTCATCATAATACTTGCATGGATCTTTATCAGTCTTCTTTTGATACTATCTTTTTTTTTTTTTGAAAGAATTCTTTTGATACTATCTTTGATTATATAGCACATGACTAATTTTTTTCTGTAAGAAGAATATTTGAATGATACAAGGTAGCTACTGCGCTATGGTACTATGTTACTAAACTTCCAACAACCCTTGTAGGATCAATTGGGAAGAGTGTTTTTGCTTTCTGGAATTTTGTTCATAATGTTGGGGCTAGGTTCAGATGGTGTACCATCTCTTGTCCAGTTAAGAACCCCACCACCTGCAATCTCCGGTTTGCCTAATCTTCCTGTGTCTCTAGGAGGTTATTCGTATTCCATTATGAAAATTGGACCATTACAGTTCACAAGGAAGGGCCTGTCAGTTGCAAGCACAGCTGCCTGCTTAACCTTCACTGTAAGCTGCTTTGCCTTTTGTTTTTCTTTTGGTCATCTGCTTGCTTTTTTTCTGCAGCATCTGAAGGCAAATATCACACACACATACACAGTGATAATTTGAAATGACACATATAATATTCTACACATTATATAGAAGGCAGACTGCATTAAGTACTTCCAGAAACATTTAAGCTCTTGATTATTCTGAGAAATAGGTCTCTATTTTGTGTGAAAGCTCTTCCAAAGTGCTAGCCTCTGCTTGGCAACCACTACTCCAGAACAACTAGCATTTGCTTTGCGGTGGTTTATGCTTCCTTTGACATATATTGGTGTCCCAGTGGCTGAAATTGTTCTCACCCTTTTGCTTTCATTGAGGTTCATCAATCTAGTGTTTGATGAGGTAAGAGAGAGATCAGTTAATTTTTGATGTTTTAATTTATCTTAACCTATAGTTATTTGTTTGTATAGCACAAATAAGCACGCTAATTGTGTTGGCAGGTTCGTAATGTTGCATTGGGGATTGTATCTCGTAGGATAAATTGGAAACAATTGACAATGTTGGAGTCAATCGACAGTAAGTTCTATTGCTAGTGTAAATAAAAGTTCTATTGTATCTCGTATATTTTTTCAATCTTGAATAATTTCACTTGTTTATATGTGTTTCACACATATTCTTATATTTTTCAGTCCGTTCTTGATTTTTCAGTTTTTGCTTCCTACATTCGTCAGATCTTCAAAAATATTTTTTGCCATGCTGAGCAGATATCTCAGGTTTATATCTCAATTGGACATATAATGCCCTTTCCTTTTACTAATCATTTGTGATGTTTCTTCTTTGTATCTGTAATTGGACTGTTGTGATCTCAATCAATATGCTATTCCATTTCCTATGGACTATGGTTAAATCTCTGTTTGCTGTTTTATTTAGTAGCAGTGCTGGCTTAAGATTACGTAGAATGATTTACAAGTACTGCAATTAGTTAAGAATATTCGTTGAATAAGTGGTTCGGTTGTTCTAGCAAAGTAAATTTGAAGAGAAATTGTGGAAAAAAAAGAGAGAGTAAAAAGTCGAGAATGAATGTATGGAAAGGATGTAAGGTGTTGGCAAGGTGAGATTTAACTAGATCATTGGTTTAATATGTTTTCTCATACATGCTTGATGAGAGTATCTTTAATATGTGCAATAACTTGCTTGAAAGATTTTCTTTCATCTTTTTGACACAGGCAATGATTGTTAGAGGTTTTAGGGGAGACAGCAACACACATAAAATTTACTCCTTATCGGATTCATCTGTTGGGATGGCAGACTTTGTCTCTCTATTGTGCTTGGTAACTATTGTAGGTGCAGCTCTTTTGTCAGATCGCTTTCTCGTTTGATACCCAATTCTGACCTTGCCAAGGTAATTTTTTTTCCTTTCTTCAAATTGTCGGTAGGATGTTTCAAATGGAATTTTTTGTTTGTAATCTCTCCCAACCAATTTTTTAATGGCAGGGAAGAACCCATATCGATGCATCGGAAGTATCATCTGGGCAGATTCATCTTGTTATCTTTAAAAATGTAAGATAATTGTCATGAAAGTTTTGCCTGTTCTGAAGCAACTTGCTCGGGAATACTAATCTTACAGTGAAGTGAACGTAAACACTGCCATACTGGTAACTTTTCGTCAAGCATGCATCCTTTGTGTATTTTACTGAAATTATGTGATCTGTAATTGATATTCTTGTATTGCAGATTCAAATTTAATAGTATTTAGATTTGTTAATTACAAATGTTCTGCAATTGAAAATAAAATTGTGATTATGTTACGCTATGAAGGATTATAAATATTAATCATTGTATAAAACTTTGTTTAAAAGATCTTAAACCTTAATCTTTCTGATGCAGTGCTTTTGATTTATTGTGTCTGATGAAATGAATTTACAAGATCAAAGTCCAATTTAATTCATACATGCATCGGTGTGTTTAGATACAAATGTTATATCTAAGCGTCTATAACTAGAAACTCATTCTCTCATCTCAGTCTTCCATTTGATCTGTTGATTTCGATGAAGCATCTATAATCGATTATGATCACTTCAGAGACAATTACATGATTGTTAGATTTTAAAATAATTCCATCCATGTCAAGAAAATCTGAGTTGGGATGTATTCGCTATAAACCGATTCCTGACAGGAGAGAAAAATCATCTAATATTGTATTATTCCCTCTTAACAATTTATTTCTTAATTATTATTATTATTATTATTATTTTTACTTCTCTAATTAAATTGCATTAATCTCCCTTAAGCTATAATTCAATTACATTAGGAATTAGGGTTTTTATTTTATTTTTAAATCTTAATATATTTCTTCCTTTTCAAAATAAATAAATAAAATCTCTCTTGAAATATTTTAGATACCTTGAAGATTAGCAAATTATTAAAAAAAATAAAATCAACTCCTATTAATAAGTAACTTTTTTTTTTTCAAATATGACTAGGGGTGGGCAAAAAACCAATAAACTGAACCGAACCGATGAACCGAACCGATCCAATCGGTTTTTTTCCGGTTTTTTTATGTTGATCGGTTCGGTTCGGTTCATTTTTTTGAAAACCGATTGGATCGGTTTTTTTTCCGGTTCGCTATCCCAAACCGGAAAACCGAACTGAGATCCAATATATATATAAAAAAACCTTAGTTTTAATGTTTAATAGTCCATGAAACTATAAAATTATGAAAGTGTGTCACATCATATTTTTTTCTTAGTTTTTTTTTTTATGAATATTATTTTAAACTTGTATTTTCAATTTGTTTAAACTCATAATTTAATTTGGTCCAAGGCCCAAAAAGATTAAAATATGAAAATATGTGTAATAATTAAAACCAAAAAATTTGGTCCAATTGACACAAAACCGAAAAAACCGAACCGAACCGAACCGGTCAAATTTAATCGGTTTTTGATCGGTTCATAATTGTTAAGTTGATCGGATCGGTTCACTTTTTCAAAAACCGAACATTATCGGTTTTTTATCGGTTCACTCCAAAAGTGAACCGATCGCCCACCCCTAAATATGACATTAATAGGGTAGGTTGTCTACCGAAATCTAACGATATCAACCAGAATAACTCCAACTGTTGCAGAGGGGTATTGCCTTCAACTAATGGTCCTTTTTTGTTTTATTGGTCCTGCTCTTCTTTTTATTTGTATGATTATGATTTTAGTAGTATTGTAGTTTTTTTTTTTAATTTTTTTTATGTTATATGTGGTGTTGATTCGAAACCAAGACATCATCATGCTAAGTGAACAACCTTTATCATTAAACCAAATTGAACAATACTAGAATTAATGCAGTCATATGGAGATACTTTTAGAGGTATAAATTACCTTATAATAAATTTACTTTTTTTTTTGACAAAATTATAATATATAATTTACTTATTCACCAAGAGAAACCTCATTGTTCTTTAATAAAAAAAAAAAGAGAAAGTTCATTGAGAATAGAAGTCTAGAAACACGTGAATTCAACTGATGGTTAACTAATTGTAAGGGATTTTTTTATTGATTGTTCAAATTAACCATATGATTTGATTAAAAGTCAGGTTATTTACAATAATCTATTTAAGAAAAAACAACTTTAGGGGTTTTTTTAGTCCGTAGAATTCTTATCGGACAATCCAAAAATTTGGCCCAAATTTCAATCAATTAATATGACAAGCGATTTTTTCATTAACCACAGTATATATATATATCCTTAGTAAACCCTAATTGACTTGACATATTTTGACTTGACATGTATGCACTTGTCAAAACTCTTTTATAAATGAATGACTCACATTCAATGTCCTTATATAATTCTATCAGCCAAGGAGAAAGATGGAGAAAAGCAAACAAATACATCTTCCATACCATATCCTCTTGGACATTCTCAAGAAACTCGCCGGAAAATCACTCGTCAGATTCAAGCCCGTCTGCAAATCATGGCAGTCTTTTATCAACCAACTTCAATATCATAACCAGAAACTCATTGTTTCATATTCTTCTAACATTCAACTTATCTGCTTGGAAGCATCAGAGATCAAAGCTGTAAGGCTTGATTTTCCATTTGAAACTAAAAATAGTTTCAAAGTAATCGGTTCTTGTAATGGCTTATTATGTATTGCTATTGAAAAAGAAGGTTTCGTGTTGTGGAATCCATGGATTGGAGCATACAAAAGGATAGCAGTAGATAGCCCTTTTTCTGTTGGTGATGAAAAATATGGATTTGGGTATGATATCTCCACTAATGATTACAACGTTGCGAGATTTCCTTATCGGAGAGATAGACCTATTGCTTCAAAAATGTCTGAAAACCAATTTCTGGAAGAAACAAAGTCTTCCATGCGTATTTATTTCGCGAATGGATCTCTCCATTGGAACACAAATTACAGTGACAAGTTTGATTTCGAGGATGATAATCTTGTTTTAACGAATATGACACATATTATTCTTTGTTTTGATTTATCAGAGCAGAAATTTTGTGGGATCATGCTTCCTGATGACGTAAAAAAGGAATCTAATAATTTAGGTTTGGTCCTTGCTGCTTGTGATGGAGGTGACACTGATATGTCATGTGTGGACTAAGATGAACAGCATTCCACATTTTGAAGAACTGCCCTCTTTTTAAGTACTTGGCTCCTGTTTGTTATACGAAGAACGGTGAAGTCCTCGCGAATATCAGGATATTGAAGACAGATATGTAGACAATATACTATAGACGTTTTAAGGAGGAGAAGTACTATTTATACATTTCAGAGAGAAAAAAACTTTCAAAGAATTTGAGATCCAGGGCATAAATCACCTTCCAGGCATTTCATTTCCGTTCGAAGAGACAATGTTTACCGAAAGTCTAGTTTCTCCCATTATCGGTGGTGGAGAAAGAAAGGTTAGGCAAAAGCAATGTAAAATTAACATATCTGATATGAAGTAATTGGTTTCAATTTCAAGAACAAATTTCCCCTTTATAAGGCATTGATATATCTAACTAATTTCAATATTTCTTTTTAAGTTACATCCACATTGCTGATCATGTAATTATTTACTATTTTTTTTTAAAACAGATCACCACAAGATCAACAGGAGAAAGTTGCTGCTGGAACCTCACTGACAGCCATTTAATTATTCTTATGTAGGAGAGGTAGCCATAGAGATTTCCTTATAAGTTTATTTGCAGTTTGATAATGCTATGTCCTAACTTTTATGCAATGGAATTTTATTTTTCTTCAACCATATGGTATGAATAAGAATTTATGTGGTATGAATGATAGTCGTCTTTTGCTACCTATCAAATTTTTCCTGAAAAAAGGAAATGTGTTATCTAGCGTAAATATTGATTCCGGATGTGGTGCATGATGTAAGTGCACATTACAACATTACAAAGATGTCACACGATAAATGATCAACATACAATTGGATGAACAATTGCATCTATGTTGAATCTAAAGCTGTAAATAAGGGCCGGCATGGCACGGACACTGAAACATCAATCCAAATCTTTTCCACTGAATAAGAAACAACCTGTCTAGCAAGAGCATGAGCAATCGAGTTGCTTGGTATATTGTTACTCACCGTAAATATATACTTAATAAATTGACTAATTAATTAAGGAGATTCCATATGAATTTCCACCCCCTTCCAGTATGATTATTCCATTTCAACTTGTAGAGACTAAAAAAAAGCAACTCCACCCAAAGTCATCAAAGAGATACTAGTATGCAACTGCTGATGGGCCATGTTTTGAAACAGTGGTATGGGAGGCAAAGGTACACTGAGGTCATTGTAAGAGAAGTTGCATCCTAATAAACTCGAAAGATTTTTGAATGTACTAGGAATTTCACCACTCAAATGATTATTATTGAGCAGGAGAAATTCCCGTAAATTAAGATTGCCAAGTTCAAGTGATATACTTCCACTGAGATTGTTATAGCTGAGATTCATAGCAATTTGCAAGCATGAAAGATCACCCAACGCATGAGGTATCTCATCAGAAAATAAGTTCCCCCCATCTGCAACTCTGTCAAATGAGAGAGGTTTCTTAATGCCGCAAGAATTTTTCCAGAAAATTTATTTTCTGAAAGCCTGAGAAGCTCAAGCTGAAGGAGGGTTCCAAGCTCATTTGGTAAAGAATCAACAAAGTTGTTTCGGGGCAGATCAAGTCGTTGAAGGATCTTAAAGTTAACAATCTCAGGTGGAATCCTTCCATTTAGCATATTAAAAGACGCTAGTTGAGATAGATTGCCAATTTACTTGGGTAACTCAGACGTGAAGTAATTGTTCGCAATATGAAGCCTTTGCAACTTTTGGCAGTAAACAATTTCTGGCGGAATTGGCCCACTGAATTTGTTCTGGTCCAACTCAATAGCAGAACGATTCACCAACTTGCACAACCCTGAAGGAAAGCTGCCAGCAAGCGTGCTACCTACCAGACGAAGTTGCACCAGTGTCTAAAGCTATCAATTGGGCCGGGCCTGGCGTGCCTGGCCCGTTAAGTAGGCAGCCCGTGCCTGGGCTAGCACGACAAAAAGGCCCGTGTTGTGGTCTGGCCCGCCATACCGACCGTTGATATATATATTCCAGTTCTAGCCGTTAGAATAATTTTTTATAATTTTTTTATCCTATTATATTTTTTTTAGTAAGATTTTTAACGAGACAATCATATATTCATGTATTATTGAAATCTACCTAAATAAATAAAATTCATTTTTTATCTTTTTGTTTGTCCAACTTACATGTACACACTTTTTATTAAATAAATAAATAATTCATCATTTCATATTTTCATCTATTTTGTATTTCCTTACATCTTTAATCTTTAATCTTTAATCTTTATTTTTTTCTTTAAATTATTTTGTTAAATAAATCTATCTATTTTTCACTTTTTATTTTATTGAAATCTACATAAGTAAATAAAATTCATTTTTTACCTATTTTTTTATCCGACTTACATGTACAAACTTTTTATTAAATAAATAAATAATTCATCATTTCATATTTTCATATATTTTTTATTTCCTTACATCTTTAATCTTTAATCTTTATTTTTTTCTTTGAATTATTTTGTTAAATAAATCTATCTATTTTTCATTTTTTATTTTATTAGACTAAAATAATAAATAAAATAAACAAATTACAATTAAAAATACATAAATTAAAATGTTAAAATAATATTATAATAAATAAATTTAATACTTTAAAATTTAAATCTTAAATTAAAAAAAAAACCTTAAAACTTTAAAAAAAATATATTGAATTGGAGCCGCCCCTTAAGGCCATCTGGGACGATCCGTCGGATGGCACGTCACCACACTGCACGGTACGGCACGTTTAGGCAGCCGAGCCTTAAGGGGCCGTATCGGCATGTTTTGACAGTTTTACCACTGTCTCACAGTTGATGACCCCAGTTGGGATGTTTCCAAACAGCTTATTAGATCCCAGATTCAAAAAATATTAAGTTAGCATGTCGAAATATATGAGGAGGTATTCTTCCGGTCAGGTGGTTGTATGAAAAATCAACCACCCAAAGTCGACTGTAAAGTCCAAGCCCTTGTGGAATGCCACCACACAAAAAGTAGTCAAAAAGACGCATTTGAGTCAAATATTGGAACCCAAATGGTATAGGACCTGTTAGGTAATTGATTGAGATATCAAGCATCGTCAAGTTCCTTTCTCATTTGGTATTACTCCAGTAAGCTGGTTTCGAAAGATGTACCACAAGCGTAAACCCTTTATCTTGCTGAAATCAGTTGCGATTTCCCCATCAAATAATTCTCTGAGAAATCAATTTCTGTTGCCATAGACAGATTCCCAATTTCCTTGGGAATGGTTCCATTCAAATCGTTCCTGTAGAGGTACAACATCTTTAGAAACTTGAGATTTCCAATCTCCTTAGTCCTAAGGTATTTGCCCCTCAAGAGAGTTTCCATACAAAGCAAGAGTCTCAAGGTTTGTACAATTCTCAAGCTCATTTGGGATAAAACCGTTGAGTTGGTTACCCCAAAAGATCAAATCAATCAAATTATGAAGCATCCAAATTTCCTTAGGTAATGCCCCTCCTATATCATTTTGGGCAAAACCAAGTATTTCCAACTCTGGCATCCACTTATTACATTTTGCTCTGCACTAAATGTTTTCAGGTTCTTGAGATTCCCAATAGAACGAGGCAATGGACCAGTTAAATTGTTGGTGTATGCCACAAACTCCACTAGTGAAGACAAGTTCCCAAGCTCCTCCGGCATTGCACCTGAGATCATGTTGTTGCATATATTTAAACTTTCTAAAGAAGACAACTTACCCAGTTCAGAAAGAATTTCCCCACTGAACTGGTTGTTGTTCAAATAAAGATGTCCCAACTTCGAACAATTTCCAATCTCCTTCAACATATTTCCAACGAACGTATTGTAAGCAAGATTAATATATGTTAGGTGAATCAAACCACCAGTACTGGAGCTCAGAGTTCTAGAAAGATTCATTGAATTCAAATCAAGAGACCAAACCATCAACTAGTTTAGTTTGTTTTTAGTTTCTCTCAGTTGATGCTTCAAAAAGGTAGAATCACTGTTCCAACTATTTTGGCAAGAAGAAAGCAATTTTATGTTAAAATAAATAAATAAATTTGGATTTGTTGATTGCGACACTTGGAACGTGTATAAGATCTTGCTCGAAGCTCTAATGGCGTGCTATGGCTTCCGTGCTCACACCATTAATTGAATCATTTTCCAACCCATTATTATTTTTTAAATGTTAATCTAATTAACATCTTGGTAGAAGTTTTAAGAGCATATCAAAAACTGTGGTTTCATACGAAAAAGATAAAAACAATGTTTGGGGGTCAGTACCCAAAATACTAACGTACCAATGACTCAATGAGCGTGTAACACGTGATCTAATTTGTGAGATAATATAAAGGTCACGTGGTACGCTCCCATTCTTGGTATCAATATTTTGTACCCAAACATTTTTCAAAATATAAATCATCCGGTAGAGAAAGTTTGACATGTTCTAATAATAATGATTGAAGTTCTAGGAAAATGAAAATGAGGCTCGCTTACTATTGAAAAATGAAAATAAGAGAGAATTGATTTCCAGGAAAGTTCAAAAATCTCCAACAGCATATTTTTTGCTTCCTCCAAGTGAAAAGGTTAGCAGGTGCAAACCGTCTTTGTCTCACTTCTGCCGACACATCTCCTATATTCTCTCTCAAAATGCCTGTAATCCCCGGTTCAAATACAAAGATTCATGTATAATAGTTTATACAGAAATTTTCAAGTTAGTGCGTACTAATATAATTTACATGTTGCATATGGGTAATTAGATTTATATGTTTTGGCTTAGTGTGTATATGCATTTATCAATGCTTCTCTATAATCATTGACCCACATGCAACACACTGATGTAAATTATATTAGGGCGTACTGACCAGAACGGGGACCGATGGTTTACATATATATATATGTGTGTATATATATTATATTAATTCATAATTCAGATTGAGCATAAGCCCAGAAGGGCCATAACAGAACTACACAACAATTGCTGTTATTTTTCTTAAAAAAATTATTACAATCAATTTTAATTGAGGCTATTTTTGGAAACGGCAAGCTTTATTCACAAAACCAGTAAACAACAGACCAAAACACAAGCCTAAAACAAGCCACAGAGGCAAACCCAAGCAAAACAAGACGGGGTAGGCACCAAAACCAGACCTAAAAGACAAACCAGCATATCAAAAACAAAAGAAAGATACAAAAACCACCTAGGAAAACAGAACAAACAGACAGGGAAACATGGAAACAGACCACACCAGCCAACCACGCAAAATAGAGAATAATTCAAAAAAAAAATGATGGTTCAACTTACAGGAAGAGACATAAGAAGCTGAAGAAAACACACCAGACCCCCAGCAGAGAAAGGAGTAAAATGAGAGATTTTGGTGGAAGACCAGAAGATTGTGAAGAAGGTGCTGAAGATTAAAAAGACCAAACAAAAGAAGGAATCAAAATGAGAGAAACAGCTTTTGCTTTTTCAGCTTTAATTGTTCTTTTGACCGGATTTGGGATCTCCCCCATCAAATAATTCTCTAAAAAATCAATTTCTGTTGCCATAGATAGATTCCCAATTGTTGATTATGACAGCTTTTGCTTGGGACGGGTATGAGATCTTGCTTGAAGCTCTAATGTCGTGTCGTGGCGGCACGTTATTACACCATTAGTTGAATCCATTTCCAACCCATTATTGTTTTTAAATGTTAATCTTAACACCTTGGTAGAAGTTTTAAGAGCATATCACAAGTATTCACAACTGTGATCTCAAACAAAAAAGATAAATCATCCGGTAGAGAAAGTTTGATATGCTTCTAATAATAATAATTGAAGTTCTAGGAAAATGAAAATGAGGCATGTTTAATAATGAAAAATGAAAACGAGAGAGAATTGAATTCCAGGAAAGTCCAAAAATCTCCAGCATCATCTTTTTTGCGTCCTCCAAGTGAAAAGGTTAGCAGGTGTAAACCTTATTTGTCTCACTTCTGCCGCCACATCTCCTCTTCTCTCTCTCTCTCTCTCTCTCTCTCTCTCTCTCTCTCTCTCTCTCTCTATATATATATATATATATATCTATATATATATATATATATATATATATGCTCTTTGATCCCCAGTTCAAATAGAGCCATAATAGAACTACACAACAATTGTTGTTTTTTTTCTTAAAAAATTATTATTAATAATTTTAATTGAGGATACTTTTGTAAAAATACTTGAATTCCTTTTTTTCCGGAATCAATCAAATTTCCTTGCGGTAAGAATTTAATTTTTACATTATATGTAGAGTTTACGTAACTTAATTTGTAAGATTTTTCCTATTAGGATTCCCCACCAATAATAAAAGATTAAATTCATTTTCCCTGTATAGGTTCCTAATTTGTAAATATGCCTAAGAAATATTTCTTGAACACCTAAGTTTGATTTGCATCTATATATTGAGATCCAATTATCTCTTTCGCTCAAGAAGGACTTTAGCTATTGAGATGGAGAGATGATCTCCATCGAAGGAGACCCAAATCTCTATCGATGGAGATCTAGATTGATGGAGATCCGACTAGATGACACGTCGGCTTGATTTTATTGTTAATGATATAAAAATATATATCAACTCAGTTTTGAAAAATAAAAATCTAAATAAAAAACAATGAAAATAAAACTATAAACAAAAGAATCAATGAGTTTCAAAAAATCGCCATGACGTTTTCTCTAAACCCAAAAACGAAAATAAACATCATCTGCTTTATGGATGGTGAGATCATATATTCTCTATCTATTTCTTTATATTTTAAATTTATTATTATTTAAATAATTAAAATATGAAATGAACTATTTTGCCCCTAAGAGTATCTCCAGGTGGAGCTGCCTATATATTAACTAAATTTGAGTTAAAATAGCTTTCACTCCAACTATCCTTTCTATTTTAACTAAACATTAATATTTTAATATTAATTTTAAAATTTTTAAATATAAATAAAATATTATATTCCAAGTTTTCAATATCACACATTCACTAATTTTTTATATGTGGAACTAGTATTGTTCTAAAATACAGTAATTTCATATACGTGTACTTTATATAAAACAAGGGAGTGGTTGGAGTCAAATATTATAATAACTACAAGTTTATCTTGCTACATATTGACAAGAAAAAAACCGTTAAATGTATTGAGATAATCTACATTTAGCCAGTGTCATTCAAATTCTCTAAAATAACTAACAATATAGGAAGGTTGAAGTCGATGATAAATGAAAAAAAAACATGATATCATTAGCCATTTTAGCTAAGGAGCATGTATAGCTAGACATGACGCCGGTTCGGTTCGAACCGGCGAATCGAACCGGAACCGTCTTAAAAAATCGGAACCGGAATCAAAAAATTTAAATCCGGTTTCGGTTTCGGAACTGGTACCGGGCGGTTCCGGTTCTAAATTTTGAGGAACCGTCCGGTTCGGCCAATGGTTGGCCATCCTCGATCATCTTCTTCTTTCGGCGGTCGGCCATCATCGATCACTTTCTTATTTCTTATTTCTTCTTATTTCTTCTTCTTTATTCTTCGCTATCCTCAACTTCTTCTTCTTTCTTCTTTCTACTTTTTTTTTTCTTCTTCTTGCTGCTTGGATCGAACAAGAGAGATGAGATTGGGGTTAGACATGACGTCAGTTCGGTTAGAACCAGGGAACCGAACCGGAACCATCCTGAAAAAATAGAAATCAGAACCGAAAAATCTGGTTTCGGTTCCGGAACCGGACCGAAACCGGTACCGGACGGTTCCGGTTCTAAATTTTAAGGAACCGTCTGGTTCAAACCAGATACGAACCGGCGGTTCGGTTCCGGTTCGAACCGGACGGTTCCAACATATATTTTATTTTATTTTATTTTTATTTTTTTTATATAAAACCAGATCTGAGAACTGATCATCACCTCTCCTTCTCCTTCATCTATCTCTATCTCCCTCTCTCTCAAGCCACCACCGGTCCACCATCTTCGATCATCTTTTTCTTTCGGCGGTCGGCCATCATCAACCGTCTTCTTTCTTCTTTCTTCTTCGCTATCCTCAGCTTCTTCTTCTTTCTTATTTCTACTTTTTTTTTCTTCTTCTTGCTGCTTGGATCGAACAAGAGAGTCAGAGAGATGGGATTGGGGTGGATTGTGTGTGTTTGCGTTTTGGTGGGCTGTGTGAGTTTTGATTGGTCGATTGGTTGTGTATTGATGTTTGTGTGTGTGTGTGTGTGTGTGTGTGTGTGTGTATGTATACGTGAGATATACTCTGATGAAAACTGATGTGTACTGTTGTGTAAGTGAGTCTGTGAGATCTGTTGTGTGTGTGAGTCTGTGAGATCGATTATGATGAAAATTGATGAATGTAGTTAGAGATTGGAAATACAGGGTTGGCTGGTTGGGTCACTTAGGTGGATTCCATGGTGTAGTCGAGTAGGGAGTGATCAACTGATCACTGATTCACTGATCAGTTTGAGTTGTTTTTTGTTATAAATAAATTAAAAAAAAATCGGTTCCGAACCATCGGAACCGGTGGAACGGGGCCGGAACCTGAACCGGAACCTCCCTTAGGAGGGAGGTTCCGGTTCCGGTTCTAGTTCCCCCAGAACCGGAACCGCCGGTTCCAAACCGGAACCGAACCGAACCGGAACCGAAACCGGTGTCATGTCTAATTGGGGTGGATTGTGTGTGTTTGAGTTTTGAATTTTGACTGGTTTGATTGGGTTTGTGGTGGTGCTTGGATCGAACAAGAGAGATGAGATTGGGGTGGATTATGTGTGTGTGTGTGTGTGTTTGACAGTTTGAGTTTTGAATTTTGACTGGTTTGATTGGGTTTGTGGTGGGCTGTTTGAGTTTTGATCGGTTTGATTGGTTGTGTATTCGTGTGTGTGTGTGTGTGTGTGTGTGTGAGAGAATAAGTGAGATATACTCTGATGAAAAATTGAAAACTGATGTGTATTGTTGTGTGTGTGAGATCTGTTGTGTATGTGAGATCGATTATGATGAAAATTGATGAATGTAGTTAGGGATTGGAAATACAGGGTTGGGTCACTTGGGTGGATCCGTGGATAGGTGTAGTCGTGTATGGAGTGATCAATGATTCACTAATCAGTTGAATTTTTTTTTTTTTAAATAAATTAAAAAAAAACTGGTTCCAAACCGTCGGAACCGGACCGAAACCGTGGAACCGGAACCGGAACCTCCCCATTGGATAGGTGTAGTCGTGTAGGGAGTGATCATTGATTCACTGATCAGTTGAGTTATTTAAAAAAAAAAAAAACCGATTCTGAACCGTCGGAACCAGTGGAACGGATCAAAACCTCCCTCCTTAGGGAGGTTCCGGTTCCAGTTCCGGTTCTAGTTCTCCCAGAACAGAAACGGCCGGTTCCGAACCGAAATCGAACCGGAACCGGAACCGGCGTCATGTCTATGTATAGCTAGCATGATTGGTGATCTCTTCGGGCCATTAACCTTTAACATAAGATAAGTGATGGATGGAGATGTTTGTGCAATTATGAGAAATAGTTACATACGTGTGCTATTAGGCCTAATGTTAGGTGTGTTTGTGCAATTTATCGAATAAAGTTGTTGTCGTTTGAGTTTTCTCTTATAGTCTTATATATATCCCAAATCAAAACTTGAAAAGAGTCAAGTGTGGTCAAAACCCTAACCACATAAGAATATGCAGAAAAATGAACAAATTCCCGATGATCTCATATTCAAAATGCTACGGAGCCTGCCCACAAAATCACTGGTGAGATTCAAGTGCGTTTGCAAGTCATGGTTATCTTTGATTAGCCAACTGAAATATGGTAACGATGAACTCATTCTTTGCTCTTCTTCTTGCTTTCGTTCTATCAATTTTAATGAATCTGAGATCAAAGCGGTTACGCTTGGGTTTCCCCTAAAAAGTTCATCCAATTTTCCTGTGATTGGTTCTTGTAATGGTTTGTTATGTCTCCATAATTATGGAAAAGCCTTGGTTTTATGGAATCCATGGACACGACGATACAAGATGGTATCATCAGAAGTTGGTTATCCATCTGGATTTGGTTATGATCATTCCACTGATGATTACATAATTGTGAAATTTATTTATAATAAACCGGAATTTACGGCGGAGATTTATTCTCGCAATTCCGACTCTTGGTTGCAAATGGGAGAACTCCCCAAACAAGTTAGATTGATCTCACAGAGAGCGTTTTTCGCGAATGGAGCTCTGTATTGGCGCGGATCATATCCTGCCAATATGAAATTCTATGAGGATAGATTTCCTTATAATTCTGATGATGTTTTAAGTTCCATCCTTTGTTTTGATTTAGTGAATCGGAAATTTAGTATGATTATACCACCTGATGAGTTATGCAAGAAACATAATTTCGATCTCCGTGTTTTGGGTGGGCGCCTTTGCTTGGCGAATTATGATCATGATTGCCATTTTGATATTTGGGCATGGCAAGGCAATAAGGAGGGAAATTGGATCAAGTTGATGACCATTCCTTGTTTGAGTGAACTACATCCTCAATATCAATATATGGTTCCTGTTTTCCTCATGATCAACAATGGTGAACTTCTCTTGAAAACAATCTTGAAGCAATACAGGAAGACATTTCCTGTAAAAAAGCTTTTGCCGGAGAATACATTATTTATTTACAGTCAAACGCACAAGACTTTTAGAGAATTGGAGATCCCATACGCTCACCTGCTTCCCTGGCAAGAGATAACATATACAAAGAGTCTAGTTTCCCCAGCTGGTGATGCTGGAGGTGACCATGTGAGGTTAGGCATATACAGCTTATGTTAATCTGTTAATTCATATTTTTATATAACTTCCATTGTTACATTTATTTGTCTTTTTTACATCCAATTTCTTTCTCTCTAGTATCTATTTGTTTCTTTTAATTATAATATTATGTTCGGATTGCACTTTGATTTCTGTTTGGAACTCCTATCAATTGTTTTTCATGCCCATTAGCTTTGAAATTTTCGCATGCCTCGTCAGTTATAGATTTGTTTATTGGACATCAGATTTTGGAGTGGTATTTATTTATTTTTATTGAAATACCTTGCAAGTATTTGTTAATCAGTCATATTTGTTATACTTTTTGAACTTCCCCATTGCAATTCGAGAACTAGATTTTGAGTGAAATTTTGCTAAGAATACATATTATTCAAAACACAGTAATTTTGTTTTGTTTTGTTTTGTTTTTTTTTCCAATTACAGTCCCGTTTACAAAGAAGATGTACGTGGTGTGGATATAGATGTACCGGTGAGTGTAACTATTCTCGATGAATGGTAATATTTTGTTAAAAAGTTACTTAAGCCTTTTATTTGGATGACAGATTAAATCAATATTAATTGAAAATCATTATGTACTACGAAGATAATATATGTTTTTTTTAACGGTAGTATTTTTTTTCTTATATAATGATATGATTATCTAAATTATGTAGAAGAGATTGTTAGAAATGGAACGACATTCTAGGAGCATGTTTGAATTGGAACAACATTCTAGGATGACCGGAGAATATAAACAAGAAGTCAAGCCAGAGATTTGTGGTCATATCTTGTCTGAATTTGCTCCAAATTGTAAGTCATCTACTTCGGAGGCGTCATTGCAATGGACTATCGAGCTAGAATAAATTTTAGGCCTATAGTGGCCCGGTGTGAGAGATGTACAGGGGTCCAATGTGAGAGTCAATGTGCAAAGCTTGACCTGGTCAACGAAAGATCCTCAAGACTTCTTTCATCCTTTTCATTCTTCACCTCACTCTACTTCTTCTAGACACCATTTCTTGATTGAATTTTCGCTTGAAGAATGAGTGTTATTAGTTTCTTTTCTTGAAGTATCTAATGCAAACAAATTGTATGAAGCTATAATTGTAAAAGTTATCACACTTTTATATCGTAATGTGTTTGTTCATAAATGACATATCAAGCAGCCTTTATTTGTTTTTAATCCTGCTAAAAAAAAACAAACATGTCATTCAGATTCAGATTTCAGTCTCTATTCAGTCTTCAGAAAAATTCAGGACTGTTCACTGTTCAGACAAAAAAACAAACGACCCCTAAGTTTGGTTTTATAATTCCTACATGGCTACATGTTTTATATGATCTTCACTCTGTCACTTTAAACTTGTAAATTAAAAAAAATCACGATTTTAATTATTAGCATTTCTTTTTACTAAAAATGCACAAATCAAATGCATCAAGCATCATTACTTAGGGCCGGTTTTGTATTGTTTTTGAAAAGTTAAAATCAAATTATTTTATAATTTTGATATAAAATGATGTTTGGTAAAACTTCCAAAAGTGATTAACTGATAATCTGATAAGTTTCGACAGTTATTTTAAAAAGTGTGTGGGGTTAACTTTTGAAAGTAATTATAGAATAAAATACAGTATTTAATGAATATTTTAAAATATCATTATTATTCTTATGAAATAAATCATTAATATACATTATTTCATCTCAAAATTAAATATTCTATTTAAATATTGATTTGATTTATAAAATCAATAAAGCCCTAAACTCATGTATAATTTAGTTATTGTAACTAATCTTAGCACTTTTGCAATAAAATTATCAAACATAATGTATATTGTTTTTGAACTATATGTACATTTGTTTAAAAATACCGGAAGAGAAAGAACAATAATAGAATTTTTTTTTAAAGAACAGTTGTAAATTTTTTTTTTTTAAATAACAGTGATAAAATTAAAAGAATTAAATATAATAACAAATTTGAAATAATAATATATGTAGATAGTGTGTAATTACAAAAATACAATGTAATATAATTTAAAAAATGATATTTTTGACATTAAGTTGGATTTATTTACAAAATGTAAATTTAAAAATTTTTGATAGGTATAATTAAGAAAAGGGTGTACATACATTTTTTTAAAGGGTATTATTTTAGCCACTCACAAAAAAGAATGACTAATTCCAAGCCCAAAACGTACACACAAAATGAATCAAACAAAACGAATTGGCCCAATGAGACGAGGTACAGACCCAATCATATGATCCTCACATTATGAGGTGGAGTCGTGTCTGAATTACAAAACCGTAATTTATTATATTATTTAATAGAAAAAAAAAACAAATTGACCAAAATCACTTCAATATATTATATATACCAACAATGTAGTTGGGTAGTAAATAGCTTTCAATCTGATAATATTCAGATTCGAGTAGTTATACTCATACTCGTAAGTGTTATAAAAAAAATGATCAAACAAATCGATCTGACGAGGTTAATTAGTGGTATACTCCTCATATTGTGAATTTGAGTCGTGTCAAATCTTACACCCGTAATTTATTGTAATATTTCCCTAAAAAAAAAAAAATTGCCTTCCTTTTCAATGAATCCACACAGAGGCTCCATCATATCTTTTTCTTATCGATTGATATTTGATAGTGGCTTCTTCTTGCACCCAAAAATGAGTTGAGACTCCATTTCCATGGTATGGAGGATCTCCTCCTTCCGTACTCGTGGAGGATATATGATTTATAATTCGTAGCTAGTTAATACTTAATACATGTTGACATCAAAAATCTCCTCCATGTGAATGTCCATCAAAATTAATGCAACATAGAAAAACAAACCAATACTCCAGCTAACAAGCCTAACCTGTGCAGCCTGTGCATTGCTGCTGCTGCTACCACCACCCGTTGTTGTTGTTCTTCCTCTGCTCCCAGTGCCAACAGCTCGTCCACCTCTACTGCCACTGCCACCACCGCGTCCGCTTCCACCACTACTACTGCCACCTTGAGCAGCAACTACAGATAACATAAGCACTATAACTACCAACACGAGTACCCACAATTGCATGATCTTCTTGGATGACAAGTAAAGCTTCGTCATTTTTAGTGATCGATTGTACATAAAATCAAAATCAATGGAGATTAAGAAAAAAGAAAAAAGATTTAGCTCTCTGTTTTGATGAATGTATATATTCTTTCTTCCCAATGTTTTTTCGATGTCTTATATAATTAATAAGTGATCAATTATACATGAAAATACATAATTGTCAAATTATATATCCACATTCCACCATTAATAATACAACGACATGCGGTGCAGTAATTTGTTCTGCCCTCCCACAGAAATTATATATAAAATAATTATCTTTAAAAAAAAATTAATTAGCTCCACGCAAGCTGGACTGAATTTTCTCTTGGTCAACCTAATTGATAAAGTTTTAAAACCAATGAATAATTATACCAAATAAAAAAAATCACATTATATTCAGAGGAAAAATAAAACTCAATTTTCCAAAGTACTCATAATGAGCCGAGGATAAAGTAATGGGCCAGGCCTAGCAATGGATTTTCCCAAATGCGTTCGATTCGTAGATGTTATGCAGTCCAAAATCCTATTATCATTGACCAAACTTGTTAAAAAAAATGTTTAAACTTATCCTAAAATGTTGATTTTTAGAACTAGTGTGTTGTGTTTTGTGAGTTATTGTAATTGTGTACTTGGTGAGTTGGTGTAATATAATAAGTAATGTAATTCACATTTAGTAAGTATCAGCTGCCATTTGATTTTGACAAATCTTGAACAGACTTCTGACCCGACCTTTCGTAGTTAAAATATATTGTAATCTCTTTTTAAAAAACAAAATGCGAATGAAATTTAAAAAGAAAACATCGTATACGACTTCAAGAGATCTCACCGATCGAAAAGTAATTATAAACATTATTGTAATAATTCCTAGCAAACTATATCATTAATATATTAATTTGATTGAATCTATTACATGTAATTAACTTATTTACCTGTCTAATTAACCAGATGGAATTGAAGCCGTCAATGATCAGAAAAGTTTGAACTTAGTAAACGTCAGAACTGGTTTAAGTTTACTTGAAGCTTTGTCATTAGCAAGCAACTACACTTAAAATAATTAATAAAGTGGATTAACATTAATGTTAATTTTGGGACTCAAGTAATGATGTGCTGCAACTAATTTCTTCATAAAATTATAAATATTTGGAAAAAGATTACATTTGCTGACTAATTTCAGCTAAATTCTCACAATTAAATTAGACGAAGGGAGAAAATAATAATAATAATTAAGAACATAAATTAAGTAATTAACCATGATCAATGTATGTGAATAGTTGGTGACGGAGTCCCTCATCAATTGATTAATCCCCACGTCGACGGCTTTTTGTTTACTTGTAATACAATTAAATAGTCGGATATTAAATAGTCATATATTCATCAATTGATTAATCCCCTCATCACCAGACTTTTTCAAATACAATTATATTAATTAGTTATTGGCTAAATTGTCTTAAATAGTCATATATTATGATTTTGTTATCGTAATTCACTAAATTTTTAAGCGATTGATCGGCCAATATACTCCACATCTTCGTCATTAAATAGTAAAGTGTGAGAAGACTCATGGTGGAAATTACATTCCACACCATTTTCGTAGTACTGAATCTAATTAAAGAAACCTTCGTAGTTGAAGTTATATTCCAGATTATGCTTGCAGTGATTAATGTTTGCCGGATCTCGGCAGACTCTTGAAAGTCTGAAACAATTAGTAATCTTCCATGAATACAATACCACCTTTTCGCAAGAAATAAAAGCCATAACGTAAGCTGATAAATTTAATTAGGAGAATATTTCAATAGTAGTTTTGTCGGCGCAGCTTTCTTTAGAATTCATTTAGCTACCAGTACTACTCTTCCTTCTAATCTAATCCAATCACACAACCGTGTCTGTGTGTCTGTGTATGACTGTATGTATGTGTTAATCCATCAATTTTCATGCCTCCACACACACATATTACATATATCTATAAATAAACATGACTTTTCAAGTTCTTCTCAGTTCTCACCAATTCGTTCAAATATTCATCAATCACTTCACGGCAAACAAAAATGGCGAAGCTTTTTAGTTACATATTTCTTTTAATGATCGTTGTTCTCTTATGTCAATCACCATCATCTGCACTGACAACTTATAATGTATTGAGCTTTGGAGCCATAAGCAATGGTGTAACAGAATCCACACAAGCATTTATCAGTGCATGGTCTGCAGCTTGTGCCTCCACTGGACCAACCAGAATCTATGTACCAAGAGGAAGGTATCTTCTTGGCTCTGTGACCTTCAATGGTGACTGCAAAAGCTCGGAAATTACGTTACGGATTGATGGAACACTGATTGCTCCGTCTGATTATGATGTGCTAGGTCAATTTAAGAATTGGGTTAGCTTTGATAGAGTTAATAGAGTTTCCATAATCGGTGGCGCATTTGATGCTAAAGGATCTGCCTTGTGGGCTTGCAAGGCTGGAGCAGCCACCAATTGTCCCGATGGAGCCACGGTATTAAATTATTAATTACATTTCATTTATTTATTTATTTTCTCTTTAACGAAACTTGTTATATATATATATATATATATATATATATATATTTGATTTTGTTATTTGTTATCGTAGACGTTGAGAATTACCGATTCCACCAACATCAGGATCAATGGTCTATTATCGTTAAATAGTCAATTGTACCACATTGTGATCGATGGATGTCAAAATGTGAACATTGAAGGAGTTAAGGTTATCGCTTCGGGTGAAAGCCCTAACACGGACGTTATCCATATCGAAGAATCGACAAATGTAACAATCGTGAACTCCGTCATGAAAACCGGGGATGATTGCATTTCGATTGGTCCCGGCACCACCAACTTGTGGATTGAACATGTGACATGCGGCCCTGGCCATGGCATCAGGTAATAAAATGTTAAATAGTAATTCATTTGTTGATTTCATTGTACGGACACTACAAGAAAAATTCACTAAATTGTCACTTCTTGGTTTGCAGTATTGGAAGCTTGGGCCAAGATATGAAAGAAGATGGAGTCCAAAACGTGACAGTCAAAAACGCAACTTTTATAGGTACCCAAAATGGGCTGAGAATAAAAACATGGGCTAGGCCCAGCAATGGATTTGTTCAAGGTGTTCAATTCATTGGAGCTTTTATGCATTACGTCGAAAATCCCATTGTCATAGACCAAAGCTATTGTCCTCATGACCTCAATTGTCCTGGTCAGGTAAAACATCTCCTATTTTATCTTTATCTAACCAATCTTACGATTAGGGAAGTAAATATCAGTAATATTTCAGATATTTTTCATATTTCAAAAATATCAATATTAAAAATATTTCTAAATATCTCAAATATTTTAAAGATATTAGTGACATTTTACTTTGTTTTTGGTTATCCAATAACAATCAATTTATTAACTAACTTTATTTTCATTTTGTTTATTGATACAAGGTATCCGGTATACAAATAAATGATGTAACATTTCAAGACATTCAAGGAGTATCAATCGCACCAATTGCTATAAAATTTGACTGCAGCATCAAATATCCGTGCAAAGGGATTAAATTGCAAAATGTGAATTTGAAATATATGAAGCAAGAGGCTCAATCGTCTTGCACTAATGTAATCGGGGAGGCACTTGGCTTGGTTAAACCAGATGGCTGTTTGTAAAAGTTATAACAAATAGTCTTTGGATATTTGTATATACATTTCTTCAGACGTACAATCACTGTTTTCGATGTTATGTCAAATTAGTTGAAATACTTTATATTATTATGATATTGTAAACATCTACTGCTGTTGGATTTTTAACAATCTTTCAAGATCTTGTGATTTCATAAATCAATTCATTTGCTAACATGCATTCAAAATATCCGCTTTAGTTATTCTTCAAGCTATTTCAAAAACACAGTCTTTTCTATAAACACTTTAGTTATTCTATATTTTCATATGTAAAGAAGTTCTCAGGTTTTTTTAATTCATTATTATTAGTCCTAAAATCCTTACAGAAAAACTGAAGATAGTTCATCTTTCACAAAAGAAAAACCAAGAAACTTCCTCATAAAAACTTCAACTCTAAATATGCCTCAAGAGTAGGTATGTAATGACTTATATAAAAACTATAAAGTAGTAGCAAATATTGAGAAAAGTAATAATCATTACATCATATAGTACTTTTCAAGGCGACTATGGTCCAGAGTGGAGGCGAAATCTTTTTGGGTATACTCTTTATGAAATTTTTTGGTGTATAGTGGTGTTATCATTAATCGTTTGTCGCTTTCTGCTTATTCAGATTAGACATTAATTACTTACCTATATTAGTTTCTTTTATTAGATTTATGTATATATATGTTGTGGTTGATGTTTGGTTAAAGAGAAAATGAGAAAAAAAAACCGAATATTTATTTCTTTATCGATAGATGGATTTGATTAATTTATGATGTGTCTGTGGTGTGTTTGGGTACAAAGAAAATAATTGGAAATTGAAGCACTACAATTGATGCCAAGATAGGCAGTGAGGCAATTATGGTGATAGTGATAGCTTCGATTACTTCGATTATGTTCTTCTTCTCTGCTGCAACTAACCACACCCTTGATGGTATCTCTGGCTGGGATCTCTCCTCCAACATCTCTGCTTGGACCTCCACCACCATTTTTCGTGTCGGCGACACTCTAGGTCTCTCTCTCATCTCTCTGGTGCTTTCTGATTTTACTTTCTTCTTTTGTTTTTCTGTTTTTTTCGTTTCTTTTTTAAGAAATTTTGCTTATTTGTTTTGAGCAAATTTTCGAGTCAAACCCATACTAAGGAAAAAAAAAACATTTTCCTTTATTTTCATGACAACCAAACATTTCTATGTTTTTTTAGGGTATATTTGTACATACACTAAATATTGAATAACAGTGAAGAGATGTAAAGTTAGGATTAATGTATTTATATATTTCATTTTTTAGATATGTTTATTTTCTTTGAAACTACGTAGTTTAACTAAGTATTATTTTAAACAGGGCAGGGTGAGGAGTATAAAACTCATCCCCGCCCCATACTCATTGCGGGTTATACTATATATCCTCATTCTCACCTCATTCCTACCAAATTGAACCCATCCCCACCCCAAAAGTGTGGATCCCCGCGGGAAATTTTGCCATCCCTAATCTATGGTTTCGAAACATGAACATTCCACCTTACATCTCAATTTATATTTCAATTAGTGATATATGTCAATTTGTCAAAAAATAAAATAACAATCACAAGTTCATAACTCATATCCCAATTTTGTAACTTTTGATATGACACATGAATTTAATATATCATGATTAATGTGTAATCACATATTAATTCAATCCAAATGTTATATAAAATTGATGTACAAGTTAGAATATTTGGTATTATTGTAATAATAATTTATCTCAATAACTAAATGTAAATTAAATTATTAAAGTTGAAATATGACTTAGTATTTTTAACCATTTTGGTTTTAGTTGACTATTCTAACAAGCTGTGGCTTGAACTTGGGTGGTAAGAATCACATGAGCTCATGTCATCTTACCACCAAGTCCAACAGGAAGCATGGTCACCATTTTGGTTTTAGAACCGTGAACTAAGCACCTATTCAATGTATAATTTAGATACATTTAAAAAAAAAATAAGTAATATAAAGTTATGAGAGATTATGTTTTAGGTCAAATTTAAAGAATAATATTATACGAGAATATGAAAACTAATATCGGCCCCGCAATAAGTGTTGACCATCTTTTTTTTCTATTATTATTAAGGTAGGAATACTTAAATACCCTTAATTACACTTGATTTAATAAAACCAAAAGGCTTTAAAATATTAAATTACAAAATAATTTATTTTTCTTAAGAAAATAAGAATCTTCACTAGACCCGATGAAAGTTTACACGACCCATTAATACGATCTAAACTCATTCGAAAATAGTGGTTGATACTTGATAGGTCTAGCTTATAGTATCGGGTTGTTAATGGGTCAACCAAATTAAACACGAAATATAATAGGTCGATTTTGAATTCATCCTTGAAAAACCGTTAATTCTTTAATAACCGGTTAGTAAAAGTTTTTTTTTTAAATTTATTTATGAAATTTATTTAGAAAACTTTGTATTTAATGACTCAATAGTAAATAAATTTTAATAATCAAGTTATGGAATTTATAAAAAATTATCTCTATAATTATGGTTAGTATATATTTTAATAATTAATGTACAAAACTTCTAATTTTTTCTGTTTTACGAAACAGGGAAAAATTCCTAAATTTTTGTTTAATTGAAAGACAAAAAAAATTCCTAATTTTTTCCAATTTCTAAACTAAAAACTATATATTAATTATATCACTATATTCTAACCATAACCCTAAAAGGGAAAAATTCATAAATTCCCCCCTTTTTCAATAAGGAAAGGAAAATTCATTCATAGAGGCGGAACTTTATTCCTCAAAAAAATTAGTAAATACTTGGAATTCACAAATTATGATCTTAATTCTTTTTCCTTAAGATAGGATTCATGTTTCGTAAACGTATCACTAATGGTTTTAAAAATGGATTAAATTTGTCTGACACATCAATATGGCTCTGTAAAAAAAAAAAAAAGGGATGCAATCTGTTGTAATTTCATAAAACTTTAAATTTTACCGGGATTTAAATGAATTTTAAAAATTTAAGATTAAATTACGATGGAATGGGAAATAAAGTAAGTATTTTAGTCTTTTACCATAAGGGTGTAGATTGTAGAAACTAGATTATACTGGAGCCAGTAAAATAGTGGTCGCTCTATAGCATAAATATATGAGAGTTTGAAAAATAGCGAAAAACTGAAAAAATATAAAATATAATTCATTGTACAATGTATCAGCAGTGGCGGACACGGGTCACCGTCTCAGAACCCGCCCTGTATTTTAGATTTTTTTAGTTTCAATTTTTTAAAGTTTATTTAAGAATCATAGACAGTCTAGTCTTTTAACAATCAAACTTAGTCAAACTATTCAATTAACCAGGTTTGACTAATGATAAAGGGCTTGAATGTCAATTTATTATAAAGTTGTTTCCGGATACAAGATGACAACTATTAGTTAAAGAAATTAATATAAGGATATTTGTCTGCTTAATCAAGTGGCTTCACAGCTTGTGAGAAGAGTGCTATATAATATGTCTGATATGCCACCTAAAATATATAATCTGCTACCTATTAGTTTGGTCATTTGCTAATTAGCATTAACTCTCTGAGTCGGATTACATCTCAATAACCACACAGCAACAGAGACACTAGATGTAGATTCATGTTGAGCCGCTTTACAAGCATCAGATACTCTGATTCATATCGAACGACCCAATACTAGAAGATGCAAACTTGGACATGAGTTCCATGATTTTTGCATCTTGCGCCTCCCACCTTGCATTCTTATGTTCCAACTTCATTTTCCATAACATCCAACCTTTAACATATGGCCTAGAGATATCAACATCAAACTTGCTCTACAATAAAAAAAAAATGGTGTCACTTGCACTTTTTAATACGCAAAGTACGAGTAATATAAACATTATTTATGGGCAAGACAGTTTACCAACACGCGATCAATCAATAGTTGTATTTGCTCCTCGGGTATATCATCCCATTTACCCACATTAAGAGGTGCATAACTCTTAACAACAATTTGTACCTCTCTAGAGAACTTCTTTGCATAACGACCTTTTGGAACTATTGGTTTGACACTTGTGAAGTCAACATGGAGCTTCACGCTTGCATATGCTGTGATTCTCACCCTTTTTTTCTTCTTTGCAATCTTCCGAGCTACAAATAGAAACAATAATGCTCAAATAATTAATAAAACAAAGGAATGTATAGTGATTTTAACCGTAAGAACTTAAAAAAAAAACAATCTAAATTAAAATTTCAACACTACCGGGAGCAACAATGCCCGAGTCACTAGAAGTAATCCGAGTGTCAACGGCAGAAACCGTAGAACGCCGTTGATTACAAGGAGCCATATCAAATGTCTGTGAAAATACAAGTTGTAAATAGCAATAAAATCCCCAAATTGAAAACATGGCACTTGATTGTTCCAAGAATCAATGAAATTAAAAACATCAATAATAATCTCTATTCAAAACTCACAAATCAAAGCATAAACACATAGAGATAAACTATACTAATACCAAAACAATACCCAAATTTAAAACAATACCAAAAACCAATGAAATCGAAATATCAAATATCTCTATTCTACAACTTATTGAATCACAGATGATTAAAATAACATACCTTACGGATTACAAAACCAAAAAGCCCACAATATTGTTTCTTAGAGCTAAATATATACAAGTTAGAGAAAGCAGCAAATCTTTCGATTGTAAGCAAATAAAAAATCAGGAAAGAATTATGAGTAAGAACTAATTTAGAGACTGTGACAAGGAAACTAAATTCCAAAATCGTTTGGGGAAAAACATTTTCATGAATGAAATTCCCACAGTGACAACATAGAGAAACCCTATACAGCAAACAAATTTTCAAGGGAACTATTCTGGGTTGATAATAATAGAGCCAGTATAATCGTTAAATGCTTCCAAAAAAAAAATGCAATTTTCCCTAAACAAAAAAACCAATAACTTGAATCGCAGCGTTACCAGCCAATTCAAGAATCTGAGAACAAAGAATTTTTAGAAACCCAAATTTGTACATTAAAAAAAAAAAGAGATCTAAACAAACCCTAATTTCACACAGAATTGGACACATATCAAAAGAAACAATAAGGATCTGGAGCTGCAGATCACTAAAAAACCATAGTTTTTCACAATTTCAGATTATCAAACCTAAATGTACAATTGCAAGAAAACCCTAGAATCCAAAATCTCATACGTAGAATTACATGCGGAAACTCAGTGAAAAGGTATTTGAGACGATAGAAAGAGAGAATCGATACCTCCGCTTCAAGGTATTCGACAGCGGCGGCGAGGTAAACGGGGGCTCCGGCACCGTCACGGTCAGCGTACTTGCCGTCGAGCAGCGTAGCGCGAAGTTGAGCGTGTTTGACTGCTTGTTGCGGGAAACAAAGCAGCTACTAGAGGGTCTTTTAAAAGCTTTTTGGATAAAGAAGTTCTTGATTTTATAGCATCATATAAACGGCGTCGTAAATCATAATAAGATGAGGACTGGTGTGGATTTTTTATGCTGGTTGGGTTAAATACATATAATATATCATATGTGTATGTTTGGGTCCAGTGAAATTATAACTTTTACCTAGCTAAATTACCTAGGTAATTTGTCGTCCATATTATACTTCCATCAAAAATTTCAAAAACTAAATAAATAAAGGTTTTAGAAGAGGTCATGATCAAATACTATTAATGTTGGAAATCGACTCGTGTTTCCATATGATCAAAACCAGAGATGTCAAAATTATCCATTGATTCGGGGGTTTGTGGGGACCTGGCCCGTTAGTGGCGGTTTTAACCGTACCATTTAAGTTGTGATATATGGTTGGTATTTTTTTTAATCCCCGATTTAATTTTAGTACGGTTACGAGATTTCAAATCTCTGTCCCGTCTAGTCCCCATACCCGCTACCAATATATATATATATAATTTTATCTCATATTTTCCTCTCCCACTAATATAAATTTTTATTTTTATTTTCCTTCCATCGGAACACTACTCCAAATTAACGAACTAAATTAATAAAGTTTTTAAATAATAAATTTGATATATATTCGATTCAATCTATTCTTATAATTTAAGTTCGACAAAAATTGGATTGAAAATTATATAATATCTAAAACAATCACTACTATTGGTTGATCATCACTTTTACAAAACTCATCAACTGTTAACCAAATAATAATCTAAATTATCATTAATGTATACTTTATATATTACAATGATTACCATATAAATATATGTAGTTAATAATTCTTTAATTAAATAAATTTAAAAAAATTATAATTTAATCAGTTTAATAAAAATTTCAAAACCGAACAAACATAACCAGAGAAGTGCTTGGTATATCGTATTCATGTGCGAGTGAACTACAAAAAAATAGGGTAAGGTTTTATTTTATCGATTTGAGTAACATATATTCTCTTAGTTATAATCATGATCGAAGTTTCTCACATCACATCGGTCAATAGTCACCACCATTATTAATTAACAATAAATTAAATATAGTTTTTTTTCTTCCTGAAGTCATTCTGTATCATGCAAGAACTGTACTCCCATGACTGAATTACAAGTTTTCAGACAATTAAATCTCTGTAAAGTGTAAACATTAATATTATTATTGTAGATCATAGTATAGATAGATTGTTTGAGTATTTGAGTAGTAAAATCACATGGTAGAGAGAAATGTGGACCATTAATTAAATCAAATGGGTCCCCCTTTTTAATTTTTTTTTAAAGGTCAAAGACATATGTGAATTTTGAGCTTTGTTGTTTCATTCCTTCATGTTTGTTCTGCAATCACAATTCACAGTCCACATCTGATCTTGTTGTTGTTCTTCTTCTTATTCTATCTTGACTGTCATCATCATCTTCCATGCAAGAAGCTTGCAGCTGTAGTTTTAGGTTATATTTGACAGTGACAATTACAATCCATCAACATTAACACCTGGATGATGCAATCCCCAGCGAGTTCATATATACTGATTACTGATTAGCAAAATATTGTGTACTACTAAGTATTAAAAGCTAGACCCATTACTACTGTTCCAGTGCTCCTTCACAAACAGTTCTAAGCATATGAAATGTTCAATTAACTACAGTGTCACACACAAGCAGACACTAGCTTTTAGATATACATAAATAATAACATTGGTAGTTGGTATTTGGTACACATAATTTCCTATATATTTTTTCCAAAAACATAAAAGTTTTGTTAATCAAATAATTTACATAGAATATATTTAATTACATGAACCGAGTTTACCAAAAACCAACATATATAGAACTTTCATGCCTGGAAAATTCCAACTTTCTATCTAAAAATTATATTAATATATATATATATATATATATATATTTTATCTCTACAAATACCAGTGAGAGTATTTCCTTCCCAATGAAAGAAAGCACTCACAAGTCATCACCTATGAAAACGGATGACAACATTGACAAGCAAGCTAAGCTAAGCTCTTTAAATTTGAAGAGATTGATGTGAACGAAAGGTCTTTGAAACCCCTTAATCAAAGGGCACACAACACCTGTACTACTACTAGTATACCACTCTCTCTCTTAATCTCAACCAAACCTTCCATACATCACCGGTTTTGCTTCCAACCATTATTTAGGTTAACGTCTAAAAGCATCCTATTTTTGGATATGAACACATTAATTTGTTTGTAGCTTCAAAAAAAAACATATTAATTTGTTTTTTTTTTCTCTTCACATTTCAAATTTGTTCAAAAATGAAATGTCCAGTTTAATCAAAATTGCTTTGTCTTCACATTTCACAGTACTAACACAACAATGGTCACATTTCACCATTTTAATAATTAAAATTGCTTTGTTCAATCAAAAACAACAAATTAAATCAATGACCGGAAAGTGAAATGACTCAAACTATGTAGTATGTACTATAATGGCTTCAAGAAACCCATTTGATCAATGATCAACTAAACCGTATACAAGTTATTTTATAAAAAGCAAAAAGTTGAAAAACAAAAAAGATAATTAATTAAATATATGGGAGGTCATTTTATTTTGAAGGACTTGGTTATAATTAAGATGTGCTGTTGAAATTGTTGAATCTAAACCAAAGGGCAAAGGATTCTTATTTGCTCAAGTCTCATTTTATTTGGGTAAACTAGTTATATCCAGATTGGATATGCAGATCTGCCATTCAATTTTGTTGATAGTTGATACCTAGGTTACACGGATACGGATACGGCACGATACGTAGATACGGTAAATCTCTAAAAATTAGGATACGGATACGGCATGATGCGTCAATTAAAATAATATATATTCTTATTTTATATTTAAAAATATATATAATCCAATAATTCATTCAAAACATATTCTATAGAAACATAATCCAATAATCCATTCCATTTAAATTTCAAAATAAAAACATAATCTAATAATCCATTCAAAACATATTCTCAATAAACATAATCCAATAATCCTTTCAAAATGAAAATATAATCAAATAATCCATTCAAAATGAAAGTATAATTCAACATATATAAGTTATAACCTATTACAAAACCCAAATCTTAATTTGACCCTTCAACTTTGTAAAATCTTAATTTGACCATGTTTTAAACTAAAATAATTAATTTTTTACCCCAAAGGTATCCTCGTTGTATCCTTGCTGTATCCCCACATATCCCCACCGTATCCCCTCGTATCCTAACCATATCCCACAGTCAAACTTGAGAAAAAATCAACGGATACACCAAATGGATACGTATCCTGATATATCAGGGATATATCCAGACATGATACGAGTTCTCTCCTCAATATGGAGTATCCGTACAACATAGGTTTATACATTTCTAATAAACAATGTTTCCCCCAACACATCACACGTGACGTGATTGAAAAAAATTTAAGGATTACACGAATTTGGTAGGCTCCGGTAAAAATAATATTCCACGGTTCCGTCTCACATGAATGAAGAATTATTCCATCATTGCATTTGGGATAATGACGTTTTTTTTTTAATCTTTTTTCTTTAATCTACAGTTTGAAAAAAGAAAATGTTAACTAAACGTGTATAAAAAGTTATTTGTTAATTTTTCTTGGGTCTTGTTATTATTAGTTTTAGGGTGATCTTTACAGTACTATGACGAGTTCTGGAATAGGGTTTTTAAGGTTCACAATGTCTTGGAGATAATTCTGAGTTATTATGTTTTTTTGGAATTCAAATAACTTCTAGATGTCTTTAATAAGCCGATAAAACATACTATAACCTTGTCATGTAGATTGTAGGGTGATGCTAACATACAAATCGTACTGAGAATAACACGTAGGAAACCCTGTTTTATTACGTTAAATTTAAATACTCATTTTTTTTTATCTTTTAAAAATTATATATATTGAGGTTATCTTTTAAACAAATTATCAATCCTATATTTTTAAGTTTTGAACATTATTATAATAAAGCCATATATTAATGGCACAAAACTGTATAATCCTATTTATACATAGTTTGAATGTCGCTATTAATAGTTAAGATTTATATCAAATAGTTGACTACTAGTATAACATGAAACGATTACGTGGGTTTACCGCTAATACTAAGTGTTGATTTTTTGATAATAATATTTACACGGTAAGATTTAAACCTTCTCATTTAAATGGTTTTTAATTATGGATTACATGCTTATATTTATGGGTCATGGAATCGTTCAGGAGTGATGGTTATCATACATTATTCTTCTAAATATTCAAAAAGTAAAGATTTCCTATTATATGAAAGAAAAACAATGCATTTGATGATAAGCCAGACAATATATTATATTAGATATATAATAAATAGGAATGTAATTGGGATATTTCGAGAAGATTACTGTATAATGCCTATTATATTAAGGTAAATATATCCATTGTTGATAACTCTAAATAAACCAAAAATAAACCAAATCGTAAACCTAACGATATTTTACGAGCATCTTTAGATCCTATATTTGTTCCTTTTAAGTACAAGGTCCACTATGTCTCGTAACTGAGAATGTATTTGACTTCAACATATTGATAACATGTGTTTTTGATAGTACTTGTTAACAATAACATATTTCTTATTAATTGAATAGATACATAAAATTAGCATTAACATTCAAAATGTATTATCGTGGTAAAAAAACAAGATGTACAAGTGGTTAATAAAAATATTTAACATGATACATTTAACAAATATCTGAAAATATAACTTACGAGTACATGTTAGATAATTTGTTACATACTTTATGTGTCATTTGGTTGGATCAAGTGAAGTTTGATTATCTACATGTTCAATGTATAACGAGTAATTTAAACAATTTTTAGAAAAGTGTCGCTTATAAGTGATCAATTGCCAATTTTTATAGAATGAATAACAAAATAGTCTTTAATGCCATTATAATTAGATTACAATTGATCCACATAGTAATATTAAATGATATCTGCAATCAGTACTAACATAATAAATTATTGAACATGGTTCATTAATAATGTATATTACCCCAATAAGACTCTATAAATGCAAGAAAATCTTCAATGAGACGGTCTTATCCATTTGGTGAGACCGTCCAATGAGATTGCACCATTTAATAGTTTAATAATACATATTTACGTTCTTGAGATAAATTGTATAATCTCATTGGGACAATTTCATCAAATGGATATGAGACCGTCTCATTGAAGATTTTCTCGTATAAATACATATTGAGTTAGCAATTTCAGTTTTCATTCCTGTTATTGTAGGACCAACCTATAGTCCACTAGTCTAGGAACCTAAGCAAGTAACATTTTAATTTTCGTTTTGTCGATCTCCATGAATTATGTGACTTTTTATAATTACCCTTAATTTTTTTTTTCTAACTTTTCAAATGCACTGGTTTCTTATATGTGAACCTAATATTATTTGTATGTAGATATGAAAATCATTTGAATGACTCTCTAAATTATTAATATGTTATAATTAAATATTCAATATTAGTCTTATTTTAAAGATCTAGATGAGACATTTCCAATAGTATAAATTTTACGAGGATAAAATTTATAAAAGAGTCTTTTATGTTATAATTTGCTTTATTTTAGAGTTTAATTATGTTATGCATTTAATTGCACTAAATTAAGTTTTAATATTTCATAATTCGGGGTTTAGGGACATACTATTGAGTCAACCTAATATTGTATTGTATTAAATTAAGTTATTATAAAAGATTAAATTAGTTAAAGATATTAATTAATAAGTAAATTTAATATATTAAATATGTATAACAATATCACATTTTAAAGATCTCAACGAGATTTTTCCAATGATATATTTTGTCAGAAAATATATTGTTATAATTAAGTATGAGAGGGGTAAACTAGTAATTTTAAAAAAATAAAAATAGAATGATGTGACCATTTACAATAATTAAAAAAAAGAAAAAAAAAGGATCCGGTGTTTTAAGTGTGTGTGTTGATTTTTCTACTGTGGTGAGTTTGTTGGAGCTGTGATCGGAGATTATTATTGTGTTTTTACACAACACAATAATAAACACATTTTCGACTGTATGCAAATTAAGTGTCATATATGAAATTATAAAATAATAATAATAAACACATCTCCTACTTGTCTCTTTACTCATCATCACATATATGAAATATATAGTTTTTTCTCTTAATTTAATTGATCGTTTTTTCAATTAAATTCGATTCCAATGAAAATATTCGTATGGAATGCTCGCGGGTTGGGAAGCTTGTGGGTATTCAATATCCTGCATTCCTTTAAGCAGGAGGTGAATCCGGTTCTAATGTTTCTTATGGAAACAAAGTGTGATCACGTGAAGCTAGAAAATTGGAGGTTGAAGTTGGGTTTTCATGGGAAACCTATGGTTAATAGGAAAGGGAAAGCGGGAGGGTTGTGTATGTTTTAGAGCGATTGTTTGGTCATTGATCTTCTGACCTACTCACAAGAGCATATTGATGTAAAAATTAGTGAGTAAGGAGGTAAAATTTTGAGGTTTACGGGTTTCTATGGCCAGCCGGATCAAAATTAAAGGAAGCATTCATGGTCTTTGTTAAAACGTCTAGCGGGTATGTCTCCTCTTCCTTGGGTGTGTATGGGGGATTTCAACGAAATCTTGAGGGATGAGGAGAAGGTTAAGGGTTTAAACAAAAATTGGAAGGCTATGACTGATTTCAGGGAAGCAATCGAGGAGTGTTGTCTAAAGGATATGGGTTTTGTGGGCCCCCGTTTCACTTGGAGTAACAAAAGAGAGAGTGGAGGTCTGGTGATGGAAAGGTTGGACAGAGGCTTTTGTAGCAGGGATTGGAGTAGATTATGTCCTCAGTATGAGGTGAAACACCTCGAGCTTTGGGGCTCCGACTATAGACCTTTGGTCTTAGAAGTTCAGGAGAATTCGATTTTGAGAAAGAAGGGCAGGGGATTTTATTTAAAGGAATGCTGGATAAATGACAAGGAGTGTCAAGATATTATGGAAAATGCTTGGAGAGAGTCGAGTTTTAGGATTGGCTCGGAGAATGTTCTAAGCAAAATAGATAGGTGTGGGAGAATATTGAATTCGTGGAATATTAGGAAAAAAAGGGAGCATCGTCAAGATTTTCAGAGTAAGAAAGAAGCCTTAAAGGCTACCTGCAACACTGATGTGCCTGGATCGTGGAGAAGTATATGAGTGCTTGAGAATCAATTAAACAAAATCTTGGAGATTGAGGAGAGATATTGGAGGCAACGCTCTAAGGTGGAGTGGCTGAAGAAGGGTGACCGTAATACGCGGTTTTTTCACTTAAAAGCATCCGCTAGACAATCAAGAAATAAGATTCATGGTCTTTACGATGAGAGAGGAGCTTGGAAGATTCGAAGGAAGATTTGGAGGCTATTGCTAGTGATTATTTCAGGAGGCTGTTTTGTACTAGAAAGCCAACACTTGAGGAATTAGAGAAAATTCTCAATGATGTGAAGCCTAGATTGGACAATAATAGGGTGAGTTTCTTGGATGCTAATTTATCTGGGGAGGAGGTGAGAAGAGCAGTGTTTGAGATGCACCGAACTAAGGCGCCCGTCAGTGACGGATTACCGGCAATATTTTTTCAGAAATATTGGGCGTTGATTGGTCATAGTGTTACCGAAGCTTTTCCGAGGTGGTCCGGTGATTAGTCATTTATTTTTTACCGACGAATGTCTGGTTTTTACCAAGGCCAACGACTCGAACTACGTTGCTATCAATACTATCCTGGCGGAGTATGAATTAACGTCTGGTCAAGTCATTAACCTAGATAAATCAGCGATGTGTATTAGTCCGTCTTTTTCGAATAGGGAAGGTCAAATTCTGACAACCTTGGTAGGGGTCAAGCTTGTGGAATGTCATGAGACCTATCTTGGTCTCCCTTGTTTTACAAGTAGAAGAAAGCGGAGGGTTTTTGCAAACATAGTAGATCGGATGTGGGGGAAGATTAAGGGGTGGGGAGAAAAACTGCTCTTAGTGGCAGGGAAGGAGATCTTAGTTAAAGCCATTATTTAAGCCACTTCGTCATATGCAATAAGTATTTTCCGGCTTCCTAAAGCATTACTCAATGAAATCCATAGGTTATGTGCTTATTTCTGGTGTGGTGGCAATGAGAAGAAAATGAAGATCCATTGGTCCACGTGGGCGAAGCTTTATACGGCGAAATGGGAGGGTGGCTTAGGTTTCCGAGATCTTGAGAAATCTAATAGAGCTTTCTTGGCCAACCAGTGTTGGAGGCTTCTCAATAACCCGGAATCCTTAGCTGGTAGAGTGCTGAAAGGGTGTTATTACAAGGAATGGAATCTGTTGGAGGCAAATAAAAAAGCTAATGGGTCGTTAGTCTGGAATAGCCTTTGTTGGGGGAAAGAATTGCTGGATAAAAGGGTGAGATGGAGAGTGGGAGATGAGAAAGATATTAGCATTTATGAGGACAAATGGATACCTAACCCGTTAACTTTCAAGATTATATCGCAACCTAAATTGGAGAGAAATGCAAAGGTCGAGCAGTTATTCTCAGTATCAGGTGGCTGGGATGTCCAGAAAATTAAACATCATTTCAATAAAGAGGACACTTCAGCTATCCTCAGGATCCCCATTGGTAGTAGTGATAAGATAGATTCCTGACTATGGCATTACAACGAGAATGGGCACTGCACTGTTAAGAGTGGTTACTGGTTAGGTAGTGAGTTGGAAAATTCAGCGGGTTCTTCTAACGCTAGCCTATTGAATTCGTGGTGGAATACCTTTTGGCGTGTTAAAGTTCCTATGAAAGTGAATATATTTATTTGGAAAGCTTGCCACGATTGGATTCCGTCGAAGAGAAATATTGGTCGTCGAGGTCTAATCACAGATGGTGGCTGTGAGTTATGCAAGAAAGCCACGGACACCACTTTGCATGCTCTTTGGACCTGCAGCAAGCTACAGCCTATCAGAGATGAATGGTGTAGTAGAAATCTGATTCTTAAAGGTGAGTACAATAATTTCCTTGATCTTCTCACATATTGTTTCTTCCTAGTGAATGTGAAGGGGAGCGATCTTTTTTGTATCGTTGTGTGGAGAAATTGGTTTTGTCGCAACTCTATGCTCCATGAAGCAAAAAAGTACAATATGGAAAAGGTGATTGGCTGGAGTATTGATTTTCTGCAGGAGTTTAGAAACTCCAATTCTGAGGTTAAGAGAG
Source organism: Dipteronia sinensis (assembly GCA_033220585.1). Taxonomy (NCBI): domain Eukaryota; kingdom Viridiplantae; phylum Streptophyta; class Magnoliopsida; order Sapindales; family Sapindaceae; genus Dipteronia; species Dipteronia sinensis. Next base: position 208,987 of record JANJYJ010000399.1, read on the forward strand.
AGGTGGTTTCCGATAACATCAGGAAAGGTAGATGGATACCGCCTGAAATCGACGACTATAAAGCTAATTGTGATGCAGCGCTTGATTAGGGAAATGACATTGTAGGAATTGGCCTGATCATTAGGGATTCTGTTGGGAATGTTTTTGTAGCGGGTTCCATAATTGTTGAAGGTATGTTTAATATTAAAACTGCTAAGTTGATAGTTATCCTGAGATGCATCCAATTTAGTAACGACTGTGGGTTAAGGCTGAAAAAGATAGAGTCTAATGAGGCCACCGTAGTGAAATGGATTAGGGAGTGCTTGAATCTCGATTCAGAGTATGGTACAATTGTCTCGGAAATTACTGGCATAATTGATAAGAAGAACGAGACAGATGTTTGTGTTACCACTAAATGTGCCAATATAATGGCCAAAGGTCTAGCTGAGAAAGCTCTTAGACTGAACGAAAGTACCTTCTGGATGGAAGAAGTCCCATATTGCATTAGGAAGGAGGTGGAGTTTGATATGACTGGTTAATTTTGTTTGGGATAGTGGTTCCCTTTTGTTTGCTTGATCTCTCTGGTGTTCCTTTTTGTCTTGTTTGTAAGTTTGTTGTTTTCCAGATTTGGTTATATTTAAAAATATTGATCATTTTTTTCCCACTATATAAAACAAACAAACATTCCTTAATTAAACTCTAAAATGCTCATTTTAAATTTTTATCCTCAGGAACAATTAGTCAATTAATTGGAGATGGAGTCTGATTTGTGCATACATAAGTTTTGTTTATTGTAGGAGTAGGACCACCCTAACATCTCTTTTGTCTTAATTGCCCTAAGTGAGCCCATAAGTTGTATTTCTAATTTATCACTTATTGCATCAGCGTGTCAAAAATACCACTGTGTTAGAACCATAATTGCCCTTATAAGTAATACATATCGTCGATAACTTCTTTGATACACGCCCTGTAATCCCATATAGGGGAATAAGCTCTAATTAATCTTATATTTACCTCTTCCAACACCATAAAAATGCCTATACCCCTTCTTCAAATCCTCTCTCTCTTTCCCTCCATGTGATCTCCTTTCAAATCTAGAAACTGGGTTTCATAGACGCTAACCCTATTTAATTAAAATCAACTTACAATTTCAAGTTGCTGGGTTTCACAGAGATGCTCTCAAGCCTAATCTATTTACAACAACTCACAACATCTCTCTTTCAATTTGCCATAAACCTCTTCCATTTCTTTTTCCAGAAACCATGAGCAATGTTTGCCTCTTATATAAAGAGCTTTCTATCTTCCTCCATTTTCCATTTCATTCTCCATTTGAATTCACCAAAATGTCTTTGGAACCCTTCTATGACGATAAGACGGGCGACGATAATCCTAACCACGGTGACTATGGATCAGAGCCTGAAGAAGATTTTGATGATCCGGACTCGTACAAAGAGCCAGATGACGAAGAGAAGGAGCCAGAAGAACCAGAGGAGGAGGAGGACGAGAACGAAGAGAATGAGCCAGAGGATGGCGACTAGAACAAGTCACTAGTGGTTTTAAGAGATAGTCAGTTAGGTTTTAAGTGGTTTCTGACTAATTTGATAAAGTTTTTTGTGTTGTTGACCAGGACCACGGCCACGAGGGCGATATGTAAATAAATAACAAAGAGAGCTTGCTTTTATTAAGTTTGTTTTATGACTTTAATCATATTTTAAAACTATGTTTAAATTTATCTGTTTAATTATCAGTACGTGTTGTTTTTAAGCCAGACTTGTTGATATAAAGAGCTTTCTATCTTCCTCTATTTTCCATTTCATTCTCCATTTGAAATTCGCCAAAATGTCTCTGGGGCCCTTCTATGACGATGAGATAGACAACGATAATCCTAACCACGGTGACTATGGCTCAGAGCCAGAAGAAGATTTTGATGATCCGGACCCGTAGAAGAGAAGGAGCCAGAAGAACCAGAGGAGGAGGAGGACGAGAACGAAGAGAAGGAGCCAGAGGGTGACGACTAGAACAAGTCACTAGTGGTTTTAAGAGATAGTCAGTTAGGTTTTAGTGATTTCTGACTAATTTGTTAAAGTTTTTTATGTTGTTGACCAGGACCACGGCCACGAGGGCGATATGTAAATAAATAATAAAGAGGGCTTGCTTTTGTTAAGTTTGTTTTATGACTTTAATCATATTTAAAAACTCTATTTAAATTTATCTATTTAATTATCAGTACATGTTGTTTTTAAGCCAGACTTGTTGATATAAAGAGCTTTCTATCTTCCTCCATTTTCCATTTCATTCTTCATTTGAAATTCGCCAAAATGTCATAGGGGCCCTTCTATGACGATGAGACGGACGACGAAAATCCTAACCATGGTGACTATGGCTCAGAGCCTGAAGAAGATTTTGATGATCCGGACCCGTACAAAGAGCCAAACGATGAAGAGAATGAGCCAGAAGAACCAGAGGAGGAGGAGGATGAGAACGAAGAGAAAGAGCCAGAGGATGGCGACCAGAACAAGTAACTAGTGATTTTAAGAGATAATCAGTTAGGTTTTAAGTGGTTTCTGACTAATTTGTTAAAGTTTTTTGTATTGTTGACCAGGATCACGGCCACGATGGCGATATGTAAATACATAATAAAGAGGGCTTGCTTTTGTTAAGTTTATTTTATGACTTTAATCATATTTAAAAACTCTGTTTAAATTTATCTATTTAATTATCAGTACATGTTGTTTTTAAGCCAGACTTGTTGATATAAAGAGCTTTCTATCTTCCTCCATTTTCCATTTCATTCTTCATTTGAAATTCGCCAAAATGTCATAGGGGCCCTTCTATGACGATGAGACGGACGACGAAAATCCTAACCATGGTGACTATGGCTCAGAGCCTGAAGAAGATTTTGATGATCCGGACCCGTACAAAGAGCCAAACGGTGAAGAGAATGAGCCAGAAGAACCAGAGGAGGAGGAGGATGAGAACGAAGAGAAAGAGCCAGAGGATGGCGACCAGAACAAGTAACTAGTGGTTTTAAGAGATAATCAGTTAGGTTTTAAGTGGTTTCTGACTAATTTGTTAAAGTTTTTTGTATTGTTGACCAGGATCACAGCCACGATGGCGATATGTAAATAAATAATAAAGAGGGCTTGCTTTTGTTAAGTTTATTTTATGACTTTAATCATATTTAAAAACTCTGTTTAAATTTATCTATTTAATTATCAGTACGTGTTGTTTTTAAGCCAGACTTGTTGATATAAAGAGCTTTCTATCTTCCTCCATTTTCCATTTCATTCTTCATTTGAAATTCGCCAAAATGTCACAGGGGCCCTTCTATGACGATGAGACGGACGACGAAAATCCTAACCATGGTGACTATGGCTCAGAGCCTGAAGAAGATTTTGATGATCCGGACCCATACAAAGAGCCAGACGATGAAGAGAAGGAGCCTGAAGAACCAGAGGAGGAGGAGGATGAGAACGAAGAGAAGGAGCCAGAGGATGGCAACTAGAACAAGTCACTAGTGGTTTTAAGAGATAGTCAGTTAGGTTTTAAGTGGTTTCTGACTAATTTGTTAAAGTTTTTTGTATTGTCGACTAGGACCACAACCACGAGGGCGATATATAAATAAATAACAAAGAGGGCTTGCTTTTATTAAGTTTGTTTTATGACTTTAATCATGTTTTAAAACTCTGTTTAAATTTATCTGTTTAATTATCAGTACGTGTTGTTTTTAAGCCAGACTTGTTGATATAAAGAGCTTTCTATCTTCCTCCATTTTCCATTTCATTCTCCATTTGAAATTCGCCAAAATGTCTCTGGGGCCTTTCTATGACGATGAGACGGAGGACAATAATCCTAACCACGGTTACTATGGCTCAGAGCCTGAAGAAGATTTTGATGATCCCGACCCGTACAAAGAGCCAGACGACGAAGAGAAGGAGCCAGAAGAACCAGATGAGGAGGAGGACGAGAACGAAGAGAAGAAGCCAGAGGATGGCGACTATAACAAGACACTAGTGGTTTTAAGAGATAGTCAAGTAGGTTTTAAGTGGTTTTTGACTAATTTATTAAAGTTTTTTGTTTTGTTGACCATGACCATGGCCACGAGGGCGATATGTAAATAAATAACAGAGAGGGCTTGCTTTTATTAAGTTTGTTTTATGACTTTAATCATGTTTTAAAACTCTGTTTAAATTTATCTGTTTAATTATTAGTACGTGTTGTTTTTAAGCCAGACTTGTTGATATAAAGAGCTTTCTATCTTCCTCCATTTTCCATTTCATTCTCCATTTGAAATTCGCCAAAATGTCTCTGGGGCCCTTCTATGACGATGAGATGGACAACGACAATCCTAACCACGGTGACTATGGCTCAGAGCCTGAAGAAGATTACGATGAACCGGAAAGTGACAATAATGAGGACGACGATGAGCCAGAAGAGCCATAGCTGGAGCCGGAGGAGCCAGAAGATCCAAAGGTCGAAGAGTAGGAGCCAGAAGAGCTAGATGAGGAAGAGGATGAGAACGAAGAGAAGGAGCCAGAGGATGGCGACTAGAACAAGCATGTCACTAATGTCTAGTGGTTTTAAGAGTTAGTCAGTTAGGTTTTAAGTGGTTTTTGACTAATTTGTTAAGGTTTTTTGTGTTGACAAGAACGACGGCCACGAAGACGACGACTAAGAGTGAAATATGTAAATAAATAACATAGAGGGCTTGCATTTATTAAGTTTGTTTTATGACTTTGATCAAATTGACATATATCATTAATTAAAATATAAATTGAGATATAAGTTGGAATGTTCATGTTTAAAAACCATAGATCAAAAGTATAAGAAAAATGTAAAACCAGAAGGTAACAGAGAGATAAGTTGGGTGTTTTTATGGTGTTCGAAGTAAGGCTGTCAAAAAGTGTCAGCACAACCCCTTAAGGCACGACCCTTTAAGGTTTGGCCATCTTAACGTGTCGTACCGTGCCGTGCCGTGCCGACATGTGAAAGTGTCGAGTTGTGCTAGACACTTCATGTTAAGAATAAAGGGGCACGACACGACCCTTAGGCAAGGCTCCAATGGGCCGTGTTAGTGTACTGTGTCGTGCCAGCACGCTGGACTGGCCCCCACTTTATTTATTATTTTTTTAAGTTGTAAGTTTTATTTTAAAAAAAATTAAGATTTAAATTCTAAAGTACCAAATTTATTTGTTATAAAATTATTTTTACAATTAAACTTATGTATTTTTAATTGTAATTTGTTTATCTTATTTATTATTTGAGTCTAATAAAATAAAATGTAAAAATAGATAGATTTATTTAATAAAATAATTCAAAGAATAAATAAAGATTAAAGATGTAATAAAATAAAAATAGATGATAATATGAAATGACAAATTATTTATTTATTTAATAAAAAGTGTGTAAGTGTATGTTAGACAAAAAAAATATAAAGGTGCTGATAAGGGAAAAAGAGTGCAATCGAATTACAAGTAGTCAAGTAAATGTATATGTATATGTATAATTAAAAATTAAAAATTAAAAAGAGAGCGCAATCAATAACTCTTCAGTCTTCACTCCTAGTTCTGGTCTTGTACCTGGTTACTGCTGATACCCTCATCGACATTTAAATTGACGAAATTTTGAATTACTTCTTGGTCTTCCATTTGATGTTGCATCCTCATTTGAGCATGTTCACAATCCTGAAGGTATGTTAATACCTCCACCATCTCAGGAGACAAAAAAGTTCTTTTTGGTTCAATTATACGTCCACTCGTGCTAAATGTCTGTTCTAAAGAAACAGTGGACACGGGGATAACAAATATGACACGTGCTAGTTGTGACAGGATCAGATATCTGTTTCTATAGTTCTTCCACCATAATAGCAGATCAAATTCCTCTGCCGATATTAATTACATATTTTAATATATAATTAAGAGCCTAATTTGATCTATGGTTTCTAAACATGAACATTCTAACTTATATCTCAATTTATATTTCCATTAGTGATATAAGTCAATTTGTAAAAAAATACAATAACAATAAATTCAGAAATCATATTTCAATTTTGTGCTCCAACTTTTGATATGACACTTGAATTTAACACATCATTGATTAATGAGTAATCACATATTAATTCAATCCAAATGACATATAAAAAATTGACATACAGGTTAGAATATTTGGTATTATTGTAATAATAATTTATCTCAATAACTAAATGCAAACTAAATTATTAAAGTTTGAAATTTGACTTTGTATGCTTAACCGTATTGTTTTAAAATGGTTTACTAAGAACCTATTCAATGTATAATTTAGATACATTTAAAAAAAATAAGTAATACAAAATTGTGAGAGATTATGTTTTAGGTCAATTTTTTTTTGAGACATGTTTTAGGTCAAATTTAAAGAATAATATTATACGAGATTATGAAAACTAATATAAAGTCTAAGATTTAAAAGAGGACCCACCTTAAGTGTTGGTCATCTTTTTTTTTATTATTAAGGCAGGAATACTTAAATACCCATAATTATACTTGATTTAATAAAATCAAAAGCTTTAAAATATTAAATTAAAAAATAATTTATTTTTCTTAAGAAAGTAAGAATCATACTTATATTGAATTACAAGTGAAATAAATGGAATGCCAAGTCGATCTAATAAATCGAATAAAAAAAAGTAGATTTAATAAAAATATAATTAAATGTTGCTGTAAAATGATTAAGAATGAACAACAAGATAACAACATAAACACAAAATAAAAGTAGAGAAAAATGGTAGCACAAAAGAGAATGTGAATCTTTATTCCTTCAATATATTCTTACATCCATAAAATACAATGGTAATAGATCCTTTATATAGCCTCACAAGTCATAACCACAAAATACATTAAGTGTACATAAATCAAAACATTATGAACCTTAAAGTGGATCATGATGGAGTTAATGGGAAAATATAAGGATGGATGTTACTTCCCTATATTAAAGGATATTCATTCCATCAGTGAATATCCCCCGTTAAAACCTTTACTAGTAAGAACCTGGTGGAAAAATAAACTAGCAAAGGAAAAAGAGTTCATTATCTATCTGTATCTCAAATTATCCTTTTAATGGTATCGGGGGTGTAAAATTGTCTCGTTAAAACCTTACTAGGAAAAACCCAACGGAATAAAAACTCAGTGAAGGAAAAAGAGTACACTGCATTGTGATTCCTTCAAATCATAAAAACCGTTGATAAATACGCTCCCCCTCATTCTGATGTTGATACTTTAATATATCTATTAAAAATATTTCTATCCATCGCTTGCCAACCTTTCAGAGATCGTATATGAAGAACTTTACTATAGTTGCTTTTCAAATTTGTGCAACTTGTCGTATACAACATCAAGTTGTTTTATTATAAAAACACCATTTAAATATAGATTTGGTACTTCAAGACTAAAAGGTTCCTCATTATCTTTTTCGAGAATGAGGAGGGATCATACTTGACATTAATTTTATTAATAAGTATCGAGGTATCTACCCAATAAATTTTATCCATGAAAAAGTACCTCAGAACCTTTTCTTATATATGTTCATTAATGTATTATTATACTAATTGAAATACACTCAACCTAGCCATTAATCGAGACTAAATATCATTTTCTAAGATTTTTCATCTTAAAAATTATTAAGAACAAAATTAATAAAATAAATAATATAAACAATTTTTTTTTTCTTAGCCCAAAATTAGAGAAAGAAATACTTTACAATTTCTTGGATCTCTCGGTCTCATCAAGAATGTGTTATCTCTTATCACGTATTGAATTTGGATTATATGACATATTTTCTTCAAACAAGAAACTTTCATATTCGAAACCCGAAACATATAAAAAGAGAATGTGAATCTTTATCTTTTCAAGTATATTTTTACATCCATAAAATACAATAGTAAAGGCTCATTTATATTGCCTCACAAGTCATAACCACAAAATACAAGTGTACATAAATCAAAACATTATGAACCTTAAAGTGGATTATGACGATGGAGTTAATGGGAAGATTTTTATTTTTTTTAACGGTAAAGTTTATTATTAAAAAAACGGCCAAGCCGAATAGCAGCAAACAAACAACAAGCCCACATGCCAACAGAGCGCACAGCCGAAAAAGTCTCCAAACTGAAAAGAACACAGGAGCAACCGACAAAAACTATAACAGAAAGCAACCCACTAGCAAAACGCGAAACTAGCAACCCAAAATTAAACCAAGGCCAGGCCACTAAGATAAACAACCCAAAACCCAGCAAAAACGAAACTACGAAAAACAACCACAAATCTGCCAAAAGAATGAAGCATGCCCAAACAGCACAAAACGCAGCACTAATTGTTATTGCACAGCAGAATCCCCTCCATCTTACCAAATGATCCAGCGTAGATCCTATTAACAATCTCCTCTGCTATATCATTTTCTCTACCATTAAAATTAAGACCTACGACCCTTCCTGCTTTGAGGACCTTAGCTATTTCTTCTTTTAAATTCCAGGATGCCTTCATCTCCTCAGGAACTAAGTTTTCTTTTTCGAAATCTTGATTAAGATCAAGAGCCGCGAAAGTCTCGTTATCATACCATGACTCATTACCAAAGGATTTTTCTTTCTTCCTATCCTCTTTGTAGGCCTGTCATGCACCTCGAAACCAAACACATCTCTCCCAGCACCCTCTTCATTGACCTCATCCAACCCTTCCTCTGATTCATCAAGACTTCTAGCTATACCAACTTTAGCAATGAATTTAGAACTAGCTAGATCAACGACAACCATCCTACCGCTTTAGGCCTTCAATACCAAACTTTGAGTGGATCTTTCAGACTTAGAGCTAGCCCACTTTACCAAGGCCTGACTAGGCCCATCAACCTTCAAACCAACTTCCTTTCCTTCCAGACCCTTGTCCACTTGATTCAAATTTTTACCCTTTCAAAAACGAGAAAACAAAAGCAAGCTAGAGTCAGGTACATCATCTTGCAAAAAAGAGCTGACATCTCCAGCCTTTGCACTTTTTTCTATCCCATCCCTGCTAGAGCTGATCCTCATATTACCTTTATCCTGCCTAAGTTTAGAATAGGTACTTTTGATAGCCAAACTTTCGACCTTCCTGCTGTCATTGCCTATCTTGCTTGAATTTTGAAACTGAGAACACACATCTATCAGTTTATTGTAATCAATGAGATGTTTTATGTCCTTCACTCCAGGACCACCAGCTGTCTTTTCTAAGATAGTCAGTGAATTCAAAGCATGAGTCTTCACCAAACCCAGAAATCTACTATCATTACCATCTCTGTTCTTATGGTGAGTCAAGCCCAAAACCTCTTCCTTTCCATCAGAACAGTGCTTTATACTGTCATTACTTCTTCCCATTTCCTTTAACCCATGGCTCACAAAGAAAGGTTGAACTGATCTTGCCTTTCCAATTTAGAAGAAAATTTTGAATATTACTGAGTATCCACCTCCTGCAACCCTAATAGTTTTCCGGCCATGAGGAGTCCACCGGAAAAGAAGCTCCAGAAATTTTAATGTTAAAAAAACCACTCCCTACCGAGACTTTAATCATATCAAACCAAGATTGTTTAAGAGGGATTAATACTAGGATTCGACCTCTATCAAATCTCTTCTTGAGCAAGGTTTCTTCTTCAACCGTCACCGTTTTACCAAGTTGCCTACCAACCTCATGAAAAAAGTCTTCATTCCAGAATTTCAAAGGAACTCCAATACAATCAATCCACACCAAATGAGCTTGAGGATTAAAAGAATCATCCCATTTCAAAATTAAAGAAAAATTATCATCCCAGAACAATCTATTTTTGATAAAACAAATCCCTCTAAAAGTCTGACTCAAACACCCAAAAAATATGATTATAACCTAAGTATATTGAAGAGAACAAAAATCCTCTTGAACTCAATCGTAGATTGACACTAGAAACCGGAGAAAAATCCTTAAGAATACCCACTGCACACCTAGACAGCCACCCATCTTCATTATCGTGATTGTTCCACACCATCTCTAACACTTTTTGACCCACAGCCTTACTGTCTTTTGCCCTACATTTTTGATTTCCTGACACAACCTCCACAAAGGATCTGATACCTTCACTGCCGGCCTTGAGAGAGCTCTCCAAACCATCCTTTTCCCTACCCAAGTTCATCCCTTTCGCACCATACTTGCCATGTTGATTTGACTGTAGAAGTCTTCGGCAATTCCAACCAAAAGCAGCAACATGTGCTCTAATTGGCCAACCTTTCAGGAACCTTTCATTCATCATCTTCACCAGCTTGGTTGCCTCCTCCATTGTTTCAAAGCGAGCGAAACCAAAGACACTAGTGCGTGAGCTCTTTTTTGAAGCTAAGAACACATCTCTCACCATCTCAAAAGGCTTTAGAAAACCCCACAAACTCACCAAATCCATACCAGGATTCAGATTATCCAAAAATACTGACACCAACCCTTCCTTGAAATCCTTCTTTCGAAAGCCGCAGTTAATCTCTCCCCGACTTTCTTCACGGTCAAGAAAGTCAGGCCTACTCTCTCTAACTTCCTCTCTCATGTTTGAAACATGTTCCATAGTGATAACTTAGTTGTAGGAGTACTTAGTACAAAACATGAAGTTGGTGCAACTGCGCCCAGAAATTCCAAAAACTATTGTATAGCCAATAACTGGTGTGGCCAATTCTCAGTTAATGGGAAGATATAAGGATGGAAGTTACTTCCTATGTTGAGGGACATTCATTCACATATATAATTGCATAATATTTACAACAAATTTCAACTAAAACTGAAACTCTTTAAAATTGCTGAAGGTCAAACCTCTTTTTTCCTTAATGGATCAACAATTTTTCTTACAAAAGAGAAATTGGGGGGTTTTTATCCATAAATGAATCTAAAGAATATTTTTCATATTGACAATGGGGTGTAGAAAGAATAGGAAAATTAAAGAGCATATTTTCGTTAAATGGGGTATTTTTAGGCCATTTTGAGGTGTCAATAGCATGCCAATACTCTTGACAAATGGATACACATTACTTTTATGTTTCATTTTGCTTTCTTTATTACTAATTTTGTTTCTCTTTGTAAGAAAAAAAATTATATGAATTAAATTATCATATCACAAGTTGGGTTATGAGTTGAGATGTCTGACAATACTTTTTAATTATATATACCGATAATGGAAACAATTAAAGCCGTCAAACTAGTCTGAATTCAATGATCATGGATATTGTTAATCAGAGACGCTGACTTAATTATTAATCTTGAAGCAATATATGTCTTAAGCAAGATTAAATTTACTTGGATTAATATAAAATGCATGTAAATTGTAATTTGCAAACCAAGTGATTAACCAAGTAAAGCAAAACCAATTATGTTTGCTCAATCTGGTAAGTTCATCAACTAAGTACATACTTCTATTAGTAGTGAACTATAACCGCCAAGATTAGAGAATGAATTGATTAATCCCCACATCAACGGTCTATTGCTTAAATATTTATACATCCCACTCAGAGTTTTCAAAAATCGGCTGATTTTTGAAACTTGACACCAAAATCCGAAATGATCTTGAATTTTGAGATTTGTTGAGTTAAAGCACTACATGCATGGTATGTATATCTACTCCCATATTGGGATGCAACACAAATGTTAGGAAGTACTTGAACCTCTTAGTGAAGTGAGAAGTGCACACCACCTACCCAATAGAGATATGCAAAAATCAGCTAATTAATCATATGAATATATATTTTGAATTAATTATATTCTAATTAACTAAAGTTTAAGCTCCACTCACATGTTGTGGGGGCGCGAGGTTGTCATCTGAATTAATATATCTGGACATATGTATCGGTTCATGTATTTTTTATTTATATATTAAATTAGTAGAAAAAGCCTCGGCTTTGTGTGCATTAACTCTTACGTGAACCGATGCATGTAACTAGAGAGGCCTTGATATATAACAGTTACGGCGCTGATATCTTTGGATTTCATTTATATTAATAATTTCTTAGCATATACTTTATTCCTTCTCATCATATAATCCAAACATATCTCTCCAGCTGTCTATAAATAACTCGAACTTTTCGTTTTCTTTTCATCAACTCATCCTTTATCAATCTCGTACCTGATCTTCATCGATAAAATTATTGAAATTCTTGCTTGCAATTCCATATATCTTCTCTCTTTCACTTTAATTCTTTCTTAACATTCAGTAAAAATGGCCATGTTAATTCTTTTCATTATTCTCTCTATTCTCGTAAATCCATCATCAGCAAAAACAAACTATAATGTTTTGAGTTTTGGAGCAAGAGGCAATGGTGTAACAGACTCCACTCAAGCATTTATCAATGCATGGGCTGCTGCTTGTGCCTCCACAGAACCAACCACTGTTTATGTACCAAAAGGAAGGTATTTGCTTGGCCCCATGGCCTTTACAGGTGGCTGCAAAAGCTCAGATATCACTCTACGGATTGATGGAACGTTGGTGGCTCCGGCAGATTTTCGTGTATTGGGTCAAGCTGAGAATTGGGTTAGCTTTGATCAAGTCACCGGAGTTTCCATTATCGGAGGGTCGCTGGATGCTAAAGGATCTGCCTTGTGGGTTTGCAAAGCTCAAGCAGGAACTAATTGTCCCAATGGAGCCACGGTAACACATTATAAACTTGCTTTGAGTTATATCTTTCTAGCAATTTCTTTGTTAACAAATTACAAAAAAAAAAAAAAAATCTTAATTGTTAAATTTATTGTGAGTGCAGACATTAAGCATTACCAACTCAAACAACATCAGGATCAATGGACTATTTTCGTTAAACAGCCAATTGTACCATATCGTAATCAACCGTTGCCAGGATGTGCTTGTTGAAGGCATTAAAGTAATAGCTTCCGGTAACAGCCCAAATACAGATGGTATTCATGTTCAACAATCGACGAATGTGAAGATCATCAACTCTTCCATCAAAACTGGGGATGATTGTGTTTCCATTGGCCCTGCCACCAACAACTTGTGGATTGAAGGTGTTACTTGCGGCCCTGGTCATGGCATTAGGTATTCATTCATATAATTTTGTTTAGTTTTTTAAAATATATTACAGAGAAAAGGTAAAAGGTTATGTAAGGACCACTCTTTCTTTGTAAACCACTACAAGTATATATATTAGTTATGTCTAGTGCATGAAAAGTACAATATTGTTATTTATTTTCTACCACGAATTTAATATGATTTTGGATGTAATTTGTAGTATTGGAAGCCTGGGCAAGGATATGGAGGAGGAAGGAGTACAAAATGTGACGGTCAAAAACACAGTTTTCAAAGGTACCCAAAATGGGCTGAGAATAAAGTCATGGGCCAGGCCCAGCAATGGATTTGTCAAAGGTGTTCAATTCATAGATGTTGTTATGCAAAATGTCCAAAATCCTATTATAATTGACCAAAACTACTGCCCTCACAACTTAAATTGTCCTGGTCAGGTAAAAAATTTCAGAAATGTACAGACTATTATGAAATTAGTTGAACTTATAATACATAATATATTATGTATTAATTATTTTCTTTTTCTTTCTTTTTTTAATATCAGGTTTCGGGTGTAAAAATCAACGATGTGTTATATCAAAATATTCGAGGAACATCAGCCACTCCGGTTGCTATAAAATTTGAGTGTAGCACCAAGTATCCATGCAAAGGGATAAAACTGCAAAACGTGAATTTGACATATTTAAAAAAAGTGGCTCAGTCATCCTGTGCTAATGTAATTGGGACGACAATGGGCTTGGTCAAACCCGATAATTGTTTGTAATTAAATTGACAAAATGTTTTTTCTTTTTTGTACATAAAAGCTAGGGTTGTTTGTAATCAGAAAAGGCAGCATTCTTTTGAATAATATTCAATAAGATCGATGTACAGTATTCTTTCTCATGAATTTTTTACTAGTTGAAAATTCTTATTCTTGACTAAAAACAAAAAATTATCATATAAGAGTTAAAAAAGTAATAACAAAATAACATTTTAGGATCTCACACATTTTTTTTCTAATCCTGGTAATAAGGATGAACTAAGAAGTAAAATACTAGTCTTAGATTCTAGAAATTAAAAAAGATGTTTCAGATAAATTAAAAAAGATCACAATCTCCAATAAATTTAATGCAACAATAAATAAGCAATGAAACCTACAATACTCCAGCATAGCCATGCGTCCATGCATCAGCAGCATTTGGGGTAGCTTCGTTCCTTATGTGAGCACCACTACCTCCATGACGGCTGCCGGCTTCCAAAGTAGTACTTTTGCGGCCACCACGAACACCTCGTCTGCCTCCAAAACCACCACCATGTCTGCCGGCTGGCTCCAAAACCACGTCTATATAAACTCTAGCAAATGGGGTGCGCGCACACATTTCTTTTGAATAGGATGATAATTAAGGGAGTCATGCAATTGCTACTCAAACCTATAGCTTCTTTGGGTATATAAAAACGCGTTTGAATTTTTTTTTTTTTTAAAGATTAAAATATAATTTGTAACGCTTGCATGAATTTGACAAAAGCACTTTTCATTGGAGAAACACTTCCAAGAATTTACCTGCAGAGGAGTGCTTTCTAATAAAATAAGTAAAGGTGTTTTTTTTTATTTTATATATATATATATATATATATATATATATATATATATAAAGTTTTTAGTTGTTTTCCTCTTATAATAAGTTTCCCAGCATAATCTTCCTCTCTTCTTCTGAAATTAATTCAAAGTTGCAACCCTGGTCCATGAACACACTATTTGCAAAACTGCAAATGCAACAATAGATCAAGTCTCCAGTCAGTTTTCATCTAACTACCTTAGAAGCAATGGTTTTATAAACACATTTATTGAAAAGGAAAATTAATTAAAATTATATTCAGTTTTTTCGATACATAAGAAATTATGTATTGAAGATTTGAAGTACTATTGATGCAGGATTTATATTCGAGTTTATTAGGATTTATTTTTGATTGATATTAACAAATAAATAAATAAATAAAAACCATTCCCGAGAACAATTATCAGCCTTCGTCAACTATTAAAATAATAAATACTCGTAAATACAATACTTGTTTAGAAACTATCAAGCAGAAAATTAAAACTTAAAGAAGTTTCAATTTACTTGACAGTCCTTTTCAACAAAAAAAAAAAAATTACATGACAATCACTACTAAAATAGTAAAATTAATGCAACATATGCAAAGAAGCCTAAACTCCAGCTTAGCCATGCATTTGCACCACTTGGGGTACTAGCTTCGTTCCTGATCCTAATCCTAAGACCATCACCACCACCACCGCGATGGCTGCCAGCGCCAAAGACTCCCCTTCCCCAAGTACTTCCGTGGCCACCATGACCACCGCGTCCGCCACTATTACCACCATGTCCGCCTCCAGCACCACCTCTAGCAGCAACTAGAGATAACAAAAGGCGAGGACAGCCAGCACGAGCCAGAACGTTATAATGAGTTTCTTTGATGCTAAGTTAAGCTTCATATTGGATCCTTAATTTGAAACCTCTAAAGAAGTGCTTTCTGATCAGAAAATGCTTTTAGATGCTTTTGTAAAAAGAATCTTCACTCAAAAACGTTTTTTTAGTGCTCAAACTTGCAGGCCGCACCGATCTAAAGAATTTGCTATATATATATATATATATATATATATTATTTAAGGATATATAATCAAAAGTTACAAAATCTATTAGGATGATTGCTTAAATTAAAAATAAATAAAAAATAATAAGCATTTCTCTGGATCTCAGGATTCCTAATACGACTAAAACACGTCTATATAAACTCTAGCAAATGGGGTGCGCGCGCGCATAAATAAATATATATTTTGAATAGGATGATAATGAAGGGAGTCATGCAATTGCTACTCAAACTTATAGCTTCTTTGGGTATATAAAAACGCGTTTAATTTTTTTTTTAAAGATTAAAATATAATTTGTAATGCTTGCATGAATTTGACAAAAGCACTTTTTCATCGGAGAAACACTTCCAAGAATTTACCTACAGAGAAGTGCTTTCTAATAAAATAATTAAAGGTGTTTTTTTATTATATATATATATATATATATATAAAGTTTTTAGTTGTTTTCCTCTTATAATAAGTTTCCCAGCATAATCTTCCTCTCTTCTTCTGAAATTAATTTAAAGTTGCAACCCTGGTCCATGAACAAACTATGTGCAAAAGTGCAAAAGTGCAAAAGCGCATATGCAACAATAGATCAAGTCTCTAGTCAGTTTTCATCAATAATTGTTAAAGATATGGTATGATTGGATTATTATTTTTTTTAATAGAACGAGCTTAGAAGCAATGGTTTAATAAACACATTAATTGAAAAGGAGAATTAAAAATTATATTCAGTTTTTTCGATACATAAGAAATTATGTATTGAAGATTTGAAGTACTATTGATGTAGGATTTATATTCTAATTTATGATTAGAAGTTGTTTCCTATTTTATTTAGATTTGTTTAGGTATTTTATTTAAACTTTTTAGGCAATTTTAGTCGTTTTAAGAATGTTGTGTTCGAGTTTATTAGGATTTGTTTTTTATTGATATTAATAAAATAAAAAAAAAAGCACATCACTTTTAGCAGAGCTGGTAGTGCACCTCCATTCCACCTAAGTGATGAGAGATTCAAATCCTATCATGGGTATTTTACAAGCATGCGTGGGGAGTTTTCTTCCCGGATTGTATGAGTAGTTATCTCCCATTATGAGGTTAGATATACGGGCAGCACATATATTGTTTGATCTCAACAGGCCCCGACAATCATATTGTAATAGTTCTTGTAATATTTTAAAAAAATAATAATAAATAAATAAAACCATCGAGAACAATTATTAGCCTTCGACAACTATCAAAAGAATATATAGTTATATACTCATAAATACAATACTTGTTTAGAGACTATCAAGCAGAAAATTAGAAATTAAAGAGGTTTCAAATTTACATGACAATCCTTATCAAAAAAAAAAAATTTACATGACAATCTCCACTAAAATTAATAACATATGCAAAGAAGCCTAAACTCCAGCTTAGCCATGCATTTGCACCACTTGGGGTACTAGCTTCGTTCCTGATCCTAATCCCAAGACCATCATCACAACCACCACCGCGATGGCTGCCAGGACCTAAGACTCCCCTTCCCCAAGTACTTCTGTGGCCACCATGACCACCGCGTCCACCACTATGACCACCATGTCCGCCTCCAGCACCACCTCTAGCAGCAACTAGAAATAACAAAAAGGCGAGGACAGCCAGCACGAGGCAGAACTTTATAATGAGTTTCTTTGATGCTAGGTTAAGCTTCATATTATATCCTTAATTTGAAACCTCTATGGAATTAGAAATTAAAACTATTTGTTTTATAGCTAAAGAAGTGCTTTTAGATACTTTTGTAAAAATACATCTTCACTCAAAAACGTTTTTGTTATAAAAATCAATACTAGCAGATGGCACAGACGCGTTATTCTTTTTTTAGTGCTCAAACTTGCAGGCCGCAGCGATCTAAAGAATTTGCTCCAAAAAAAAAAAAAACTGTTTTTATTATAGATATATAATCAAAAGTTACAAAATCTATTAGGGTGCTTGCTTAAATTAAATTATAAAAAAAAAAACATTCCTCTGGATTTCAGGATTCCTAATTCGACTAAAACACAGAAATCTCAAAATTACCAAAAAGGTAAATTTGAGTTGCCAAAACCTTGAAGAATAATCCTAGAGAAAATCAAAGAAAACAAATCTCGCCGAAAATGTAAAATCCTAAAAATACTTCCTCAAAAGAGAAAAGTTAAAAAAATGGAAGACACTCCATTTATTAATGAGTCAAAGAAAGTAATACATATGGTTCCATGAAGAGAAGTTTGATAACAGCTTCATGCTTAATTAATGGGTATTGCATTTACTACAAAATAAAATAATTGAAGAAAGAGTACGTGGCCCTATCGACATATTTATGTCCGATTTTTCAAAATTTTTGATTTAATCATATAAAATTCGAGAATTAACAATCCAATAATTATCTGTTTATACTCTATTCTAATTTTTTTATTAATAACAATTTTAATATGAATAAAAATTATTAAACAAGATAAGAAAATTATAAAACATTCCAAATAATTTTTTTTTGGCAAAACAAGTTTTTTTTTCCCTACTTAGTTTTTTTTTCTTCTTCTTTTATGTTTTTTTTTTTATTTTACAAACATTAAAATATCTTATTCTTTTCTCAAAATAATTTTTTTCTCACGCACCACATTATCATTATCATCTCTATATATATCATCACTATATATATATATATATATATATATTAAAAAGTGTCAATATTAACACTCATAAACTTATTAGTACTCTATATATATTAAGGGTGTCGATATTGACACTCATAAAGTTATTAGTATACATATATTTTATTAAAAAAATTAATTATAAAAATATCACAATAAAAATTTATCAATAAGGACAAATTGATTTAATTAAAAATAAATCAAATATTATATACACTCATTAATTACACTTCTATCTTCAATTATATTTTTTTATTAAAAAAAACTTATGATAAACCCTAACATATGATAAACTCTAATTTTTATGATAAACCTTAATTAAACTCTAATTTTATTTCAAGTATCAAACTTTCTCATTATCACATGATTATTATATTGTTTTTGTCTTTCTTTTATGTATAGTTATGAGCTCTATCAATAATCATAATATTTTTTTTTAACAATAGCTGTAGATATCAATAGGTTTTTTTTTTTAAGATAGCCATATAAATAATAGAATTCCATATTGAAAATCTCTTGACCACATACGGTTCAACATATTCCCTTATCTAAGGCTCATACATTCAAGATATTTCCAAAAGTAAATTAGATCATCATTATAAAAATAATATGATTTTTTTTTTATAAATTGGGTGTGATCATAATTTAATACTATTTATAAATAATATGTATTAAAATGAATATATTTATTTTAATGAGGGTATTATTGGCATTAGGATGTGTGCTTATAGTAATATTTATTTTTTAAGTTTTAGACATGGGTATATTTATAAAAATGGATATGCTATTAAGTTTTATGGGTGTCAATATCTGTACCCATATAAAAATTCTTTTTTCCAGAAAAATATATTTAAAAATATATTCTTACTCAATATAATTTTTTTTACTCAACTTAAATTCCAAAAAAGAAAAACAAATATTGTTTTCTTGTTTTCATTGTTTGATCTCCAAAACAATTTTCTTATTGTTTCGATCTACTCACTTTTGTTCGGTTTTATTTTCATTAATTACTTCACATCTCTTTTTCATTTCCCGTTTCAAATTTTATAAAGAGGGGAATTCAAAATGGGTAATATTAAAAAAAAATGGAGTACCTTTAAAAATTTATTTATTTTTAAATGTAGTGTCTTTATATGAATGTCAAAAGATAAAAGGGGTAAGTTTGGAAAAAAAAAAGTAATGTCTTTAAAATCTTTTTAAATTTAAATTTTTAGAATGAAGTGTCTTTAGAAATTAAGTGTATAAAGAAAAACATTGGATTGTAAGGAGATTCTCTCTAAAATTAAATGTTTTTATCGATTTTTATTATTTATTTCCAGAATTACCATTTCACTTGTTTTTCAAACTTAATACACTTCATTATTTACTTGATACGTAATTAAAAAAATACTAAATAATTTTAAAAAAATGATATAAATAGGTCGGTAGATGGATGTTAAAGTGCATTTTTGCTCACCCACCTTAATTGGGGGTAAGCATTACTTCCCTCTTTAAAAACTGACACGTGTTCTAAACTTAACTAAAGATTAACACAAGAGTGGTGCTATTGGCACACCCCCTACTGATC
This sequence comes from Dipteronia sinensis, assembly GCA_033220585.1. NCBI lineage: Eukaryota > Viridiplantae > Streptophyta > Magnoliopsida > Sapindales > Sapindaceae > Dipteronia > Dipteronia sinensis. The sequence goes on from JANJYJ010000399.1 coordinate 228,830, forward strand.
TATTCATGCCCCACTTTTTAAAATTTTGATTTAATTAAATAAAATTAAATTTTTTTATTAAATTTTTTAGTTTATTTCCAAAACTACCCATTTTACTTATTTTTCAAACTTAATACATACTATATATAATCTATCTATCTCTTATCTCAGTATCTGTATTACTGTATACATCTCTCTCACCTTCATTGATTGATTTATTTTTTTTTTCTTATTTTTTTTTTTAGTTTTTTTTTCTTCTTATTTTATGATGGAAACGAAAAAATAAAAAATAATAGGGTACTTCAACACAACGACGGCTTGATATCATTCTAAAGAAAAAATAAATTTCAAACTTATTTCCAGATAATGAATTGTTTCCAGATGCTTACTATCATTGTCAGACAATTCTTGCTTTATATCATTCTCAGACAATTCTTCAAGATATTTGATATCGTTCTTAAACAATTCTTCCATATTCTTGATATCGTTCTCAAACTCTTTCATAATATTTTAGATGTATGTAAGAAGCATATTTTAGGGTTTAAGAATTATATTTTTTTTAAGAAGAATAAACAAATTACGGGTTTAAGAATTTTTTTTTTTTTTTTTGGAAAAGGAATATGAAATTTTAATAGATTTACTTTGTAGAAGATTTCTTTCCTAAATTGTATTTCTCTTTAAGTAATTTTGATAAAAGAAAAAAAAAAGAATATTCTGTAATTTAAAAAGTGGGGTATGAATAGATCAGTAGGGGTGTGCCAATAGCACCACTCTTAACACAATTAACTCTTATTTATATTCTACCGATTTTAACCCTTGAGTCTATAAAAGTAAAAAAAAAAAAAAAAAAAAGAACAATGTAGAAGAGGAAAATATGCAGTAGCCAGAGAAAACAACTATTTCTGGAGTCTCAGATGCGTCTTCTTCGTCATCGTTTTTTTTTTTTTGGAAACAACAACATCAAAGAGACAAAACAAACAACAGAAAACCAGACAAAGCAAAGCAAGAAAACAGAAAAAACCACCCACTGGTTCGGATCAGCCTCAACACGTTCTTCGTTGTTCTCAATCTTCTTCGTCTTCTCCTTTTCGGTTTCGTCTCCAAAAACCACCCACTGGGTTCTCTTCTTCTTGTTCTTCATCGTTGTTGAGTTCGGAGGCGTCTGTCTGTAGGGTGGTTTTTGATTAATCCCCACGAAATAAAAAAGTTAGGTTTTATTAATTTGATTGATTGATTTATTTATTTTCATTGGTTTTGATTGATTTGTGAAATTAGTTAGCTTTGATTAATTGTTGGTAGGGTAGAAAATATACTCTAAATCAGTAGAAAGTAGTTTTTTTTTTGTTCTTTGAAAGAAATTTAGCATAATATTTTGTTTTTGAAAATCTGCAAATCTTGAGATTATTATAAATTCCCATAAATTGCAGTATCCTATGGTGTTTAATTAACAATTGTTAGAAAGTTGTTGGTGATAAAGAGCTGGGTAGAAGAGAAATGGTAGAAGGCGTTCGTGAAGTTTTGCTGTGCAATGGAGTGAATCAGAGAGCCCTGTTTTTGCCAAATGCAGATATTCATTTTGACTTTTTCACTAGTTTGGTTGTGAGAGTTTTTTATTTGTTTGTGCTTGATTAAGTGCACAATAACAAGTACAAACAAAAATCTGCATCAAAAACGAAGAGTATAACAAATTAATCAAAGTATACTACTATACTAACTTCACAAATCAATCAAAAACCAATAAAAATTGATTAATCAAATTACTTAAAAAACCTTGATTTCATCCTAGTTCTTGTAATATCTGGTATAATGACATGAATATTTGGTACAGTAAAGAATGCAAAAATTACATTATCAATAACATACATGGACAAGGTGAAAAAGAAGATTCAGATGGAGTACTTGTGAAAGAGACGATGATGAATTAGATGGAGCACCTTGGAAAAAGAAGAATTTGATGCATGAGTGTCATGTCTGAGGGATTTAATTACCACACATAGGTAGTTCTTAACTTCTTTTGATTTCATTTATATATTAATTTCTTAGACACTGCTTTATTCCTTCTCTACAATTGTAATTTTTTCTTAGAAAACTTTTCTTTGGGTCCGAATATGTGATTTCGTTTACTATTTGTAGTGAAAATATATGTATCTCTCTTTAAAATTGTATTATGGTTAATTTTGGGTTTGAATTTTTTAGGATTGTGTAAGCTTTTGTAGATTAAAAACTAAAGGGGTCGTTCGGTAACGTTTTTATTTTTTATTTTTTTGTTTTCTTGTTTTCATTTAATTTCGAAAATTTGATTTTTGTATTTTTTGGATTCAAAAATGCGTTTGGTAACAATGGTTGAGAACGATATTCAAAAAATAAAAACATATAGAAACACGTCTGGTAGAATTAATTTTCTAAACTATTTTCAACTAAATATAAATGTATAATCAAATATTCTATTGGAGTTATCATGAGTTTTTGTTTGTGATTTTTATACCTTTCCAATCAGTGTCTAGAAAATTTTGTGGGTTGATATTAAAAATTAAAAAGAAGAAGAAGAGTTTCACTATTTGATCAAATTAAAAGAAAAAGGATATTAAAAATAATCAAACAAAAGCGAAAAACAGGGGACCTTATTGGATTAATTCCAATCCCCAATCCACACACTTCGAAAATTCACATGCAATTATCAATTCAAATAGTTTTATCAGATCAGAAGCCTTTCTTCAACATATTCTTCCACTACCCAAATAACAATCTTGAAGAAACAACTAATCCCACTAAAATCGTGAAAAAAAATTAAAGAGCTATACAAATCCAATTCAAACACACCTCTAAACCAATCCCAAAATCCACCAGTTTCCAACGACAAGGATAATCAAACCAAAAGCATCATTCAATAATCCTAAAACCGTCAAATCTCAAGAAATTCAATAGACCCAGTTCAAACTGACCTAAAATCACCAAGCCAAATTTGCAAATACACAAATTTTCAAAACCCAGCAATCATATAATCAAATTAATCAACCAAAGCTTTAGTATGAAACAATCGACAAAATTTTCCAGACACAGATCCGAAAGCACCTGGAGGAAGAGGCTGTGATGGTGATGGGTTTGTGGGCGGAGACCTCCATAATGGAGTTATGAGTTTTTTGATATGTATATTTATTTATTGTTAATGTTTAGTGCTTCGATAACTGTACCTTAGATTTCGTAGGAACATCTCCATCATGTTAGTGGATGTGAAAGTAGTGGCTTAAGAATAGCTTGCATTTGGTTGTTAGTTAGTTTCTGTTAATTGATATGTAAGTGTACAACTTGTAACTGGCCTATAAATAGCCAGAGGCAAGCAGAATAAAGCAACGAATAACGAATATATTGAAACAAAATTATCTCCCTTGTTATCTCCTTTATTTCTATCCCCTTTTAATTCTTCTTATGTATTTCAAGATTGAAGTACTTCTCCTAAATTCTTCCATGTAAATTTTCAGGATTGGAAATATATATATTATCCTAAATTCTCTTATGTATTTTCCAGGATCCGAAAAATACATAACAATGGTATCAAAGCAGTTCGGTCTCATGGACACATGTTATCTTTCGGTGTTTTTCGATGATATATATGTATCGGCAAAAGTTTTTGTCGATTTTGATAAGCCACCAATATTTGATGAATATGTATTTGAAGAAATCCCATATAAGAGCAATTCATATTTCATGGATTGTTTTTACGAGTCACATACCTCTCCAACCGGAACCACCATTCCCAAGCCCAAATTCGAATGGCACATACGATCAACCAAATTTGGAGACCCTCTCAATTGTGGCGAATCGAACGAGTTGAAACTACCGGCATACTTATTCGAAATTTATCCTTGTAGGCAAGGATAATTTGAGGAGGATGGAATGATATGTATATTTATTTATTGTTAGTGTTTAGTGCTTCAATAACTATACCTTAGATTTCGTAGGAACATCTTCATCATGTTAGTGGATGTGAAAGTAGTGGCTTAAGAATAGCTTGCATTTTGTTGTTAGTTAGTTTATGTTAATTGATGTGTAAGTGTACAACTTGTAATTGGCCTATAAATAGCCAGAGGCAAGTAGAATAAAAGCAACGAATAACGAATATATTGAAACAAAATTATCTCATATGTTATCTCCTCTATTTCTCTTTCCTTTTAATTCTTCTTATGTATTTCAAGATTGAAGTACTTCTTCTAAATTCTTCTATGTAAATTTTTAGAAGCAGAAATATACATACTATCATAAATTCTCTTATGTATTTTCTAGGATCCAAAAAATACATAACATTTTAGTTTGTGATTTTTTTTATTGGTTTTATATATGAGTTTTTTTTTGTTTGGTGGGAAATCTTCGATGGAGATTTTGTTGTTGTTGATAATGATGGTTGTCAATGAAAAACAAAGCTCATTGACGAAAAAAAAAGGGAGAGAAGTTTATAAGAAAAAAAAACGTAACTTCGTCTTTTCCATTTGGACCAAAAATACTTGGAACAAAAACACAGAATATCAAAATATTGTTTTCGGTCATCAACGTATAAAAGTTGAAATCAGTTTTTTTTTGTTTTTTAAATTAAAAAAATGAAAACATTAATGGATAGCTTTTCGATGTTTTCGGAAGCGTGAAAACAGAAAAACAATTTTGAAAAACTTTACTGAGCGCAGCCTTAAAATCCTGTTAAATTGAAATTAAAATCATAAATCGGTAATTATTGACTTGGTTACAAAACAGGTCGAAAAAACAAGATATAATTCTCAAAACTTGGCCAATTTTTTTTTTTTTTTTTTTTAATTTTTTTTGCTTTTTCTGAGAGTCAGAGTCAGTCAGTAATCAGTATGATCTTTTGCCCCACGGAGGACTTTGTGTGGCTGACTGTGATTTGACACAATAAAAGACTCTGTGGTCAAAACTTGATGGCTTTGCTTTTTCTCTTTTACAGATAAGAAACTGTTCTATGACGTATCTAAAACAAATGTAATTGGGACGACATTCGGCTTGATCAAACCAGATAATTGTTTGTAATTATTAATTAAATTAACAAAATGTTTTGTTTATATAAAAGCTAGTGATGTTTACTTGTTTGTAATTAATCTGAAAAAGCTATAAGATCGATTTATACAGTATGTTTTTTCATGAATTTTTTATTAGTCGAAAATTCTTATTCTTGACTTGATAAAAAAGAAATAATCATATAAGAGTTAAAAAAAAGCATTAACAAAATACTTTTTTTTTAATCCTGATAATTAGGATCACTAACCTGAGAAAAATTATAAACAGTAAAATTAAAGATTAAAATTAAGAAGTAAAAATAAAATAAGAGTCTAGAAATTAAAGAGGTTTGAAATCTATGTACATACTTGTTTACATCACACAATCTCCACTAAAATGAATGCAAGATAAGAAATGAAACCTAAACTCAAGCTTATCCATGCATCTGCAGCATTTGGGGTAGCTTCATTCCTTCTGTGAGTATCACCACCACCACCAGTAACATGACGGCCGCGGCCGCTTCTAGCTCCCCTCCAACTACTTCCGCGGCCAAAACCACCACCGCCTCCGACACGACCACCACCACCTTTGGCAGCAACTAAAGATAACAAAATGATGAGGACACCCAACACCACCCACAACTTGATGAGTTTCTTAGATGCTAGTAAGTAATTAAGCTTCATCATGGTGGATATCTTTTGAAAGCAGAGAATTGGGAAACAACTTTTTTATAGCTAAAGAAGAAATGCCTTCTGAGAAACTGAGAAAGTGCTTTTCACTCGATAAAGTTTTATATAAAAATACTAGCAGATGGCACAGAGGCCCACATACACGTTATTCTTCTTCTGTGAAGGGAGAGATCAGAGATATGTAAAATTATGTCTCAAACCTGCCCCCTGAAGCTTCTAATTTGGGTATGCTTGTCTGATACAATAAATTCTGACACAGGTTAGGGATTTATTAAGACATGTCGAAATCAAATAATACATATACGATCTAATATTCACTTATGAGATTTTCTATTTTGGATATGCTAGTCTGGTACAAAAAATTCTAACACCGAATAATTACGTTACATATCTATCGAAATTTATCGAGATCAAACGATATATGTTTTTTCCATATAACTGATTCAAAGATTTTTTCAATGTTAAATAAATGATTTTCCAGTTTCCAGCATTTATTAATGAGTCAAAGAAAGCAGTCTTATAGACTGATCCACAAAAAAAGTTTGGTAATAGCCCACGCTTTCATCCACTACAAAAGTAAAGTAGTTGAAAATAATTGCGATAGTTTGTGAGCTTGCACCTATTTTATGATATATTTAATATGACTTTTTAAATAGATTAAGAGGTTGTTGTTTTTTCCATTAAAAAATTTAATGGGTCTAACTTAAAAAAAAAAAAGACTTTTAGTAGTGTAAATTATAAAAAAAGTGTTGACAATATATTTTTAGAAATAGCTTTTGGTTGAGTGAATTACAAAAAAAAATATTGACAATATATTCATAATGAAAGAGTTATTATGAAATATTTAAAATTTATAAAAGGTAATTCATACAATTCATATGTTTTAAAAAAGCTCAAAATTTTTTTTTTTGGAAAAACCCAAATTGTAGGCTTCTCCAAATAGACATAAAATGACTTTTTATAAAGTGCAATTGAGACAATTAATATATTAAAAAAACTGTTTTAAGTTTTGTCAAACGACTAAAAAAAACTTCAAAATAGCTTATAGTATTAAAAAGTGTTTTTGAACATTTCAAAAGTTATACCAAACATACCCTTAATCGGTATCGTAGGCATCAATGTCACACATATGTGATTTATGCGGGCTTTTTGAAGGCTTGGTCCAGTGATGGCTTGGGCCCTCAAATAGCCACTATAAACAGTAATTATAATACCATATTTTACTCTAATTTAGAGTTAAAATACTATTTTTAAAGAATATGTTTACACAATATTTTTTTTCACTCCAATGTTTCACACTAAATTTTATATCAAAAAATATCTTTAAAAAATATTTTTTCAATAAATCTTTAAATTATTATATGATTTTAAATTAATTAAATATATAATTAATAAATATATTAATTAAATTAAATATGTATATAAACATTGACATCATTTTAAAGATCACAATCGAATCTTTTAAAAAAATATTTTTTAAGAATATATATTGTTATAATTAAATATAAAAATGGTTAAATTAGTAATTTTAAAAAATAAAAATAGACCGAAATGACATTTACAATTAAAAAATAATAATTGGTTGGAGTTGCTTTGAGACAGTAATCAGTAATCGACTCTGCTTTAGTAGCTCATCAATCAACTCAGGCAGGTCATTGATAGAGATGCTGATCATGTGCAACAGATCCAGCATCACATACCAAGCTCAATGATCAGAACCGTTTAACGAAAATAGCTGAGAAATATACACAGCCATTATTGAGATGATAAAGCTCTCTGGTTTGAGTTTCTTCTTTGAGTACTTTCTTCATACACTTACTTGACTCGAACACCTTCAGTTCTCACTTCTCACTACATCCACGTGAACTGTCTACACGTCGTAGTTTTTCGTAATAATGGCGTCTATATTAATCTAAATTTTCCCATGGTTTTATATATACTAAAGAAAACATATCAATCTATAAATGACTAGCAATGTAAACAAACATTTACAAATTTTTTAATATTGTTCGGCGAAGGTTGTTGTTTATGTTTCTGCATCCAAATCAAGTCCTCCAAGAGTCCAGAGAACCCCAATTCAACAAGTCCTGGAATATCTAAACCATACATATATAATAAAGTAATTTTACTTTCATTAAAAGGTCGGTATCTATGTGAGTTGGTCCAACATCATCTTATAATTGGCTGGCACTTAAAAAGAAAAGTTAACAAACACAGAATGAAATGTTTTCATCAAAACACAAGTGTGTTGTTCATTTTGAGTTCATTGACAATGGAGGAGCAAGTGTCTTTTAGTATAGAACAGATAGAGTGAGCAACAAGCAATGCAAGGCATTTGAATTTACTGCATTGATCATTTACAGTTCAAGAAAATGGAGCCATTTACCAATTATAGTGGGTTTGCGCCCAAGGCTGCTCAAAATCTTTGTACGTTGCTCTCTTTTGACACGACGTCGTTCTTTATTCGGTAAAACAAGTTCTTCTCTAGTCAGCTCGGTCTTGAAAAAGAAAAATTCAAGACCAAATTCAGGTAAGTAACATTGTGAAATTATTTTCATAACCGACCTAACTAGAGAATTATTATCAGTAAAAATATGACCAATGTACTTTCATTTTGAACAAATTATATTGACAAACCCCCATAAATAAATTAATATATAAGTTATAACAGATATTCATAAACAGAGAATAATGAAGAGATAATGAGAGCAGAGTTTTCACTCTGAAACATCTTTCAAGAGCAGTTACAGAAACGAGTAATCCGATTCACATATGTTGTATAGTTTGTTTTCAAGAATACCATTCACTCAATCAGCATTAAATTAAGTACTATCTCAACCAAGCAAGACTGCATCAGATAAGTAAAAGAAATGACATGACCATCCACATAATTTGAGATTCAAACACAGTAATATTTTTCCGCCAAAGCAAGTCGAGGGTTTTTCTTAGTTACATAACTAACAATCAACTAAAAAGCAATTTACACATGCAGTTTAAACCACAATTAGGCAGAAAAGAGATATGAAACTTTTGGTCCAGCTACTTACCTTTGCCAAGAAAGTTTGTTCCCACCTTCTCTCATGATCTCAAAGGCGAGTTTGTATTTTTCTAAGGTTGTTGTCCCAGATTCTATGTATTTACACGCTGTTTCTCTCAAACTCCACACCATCAAGGTCTTGAGTTCTTGAGAGCTGACCCCTGATTCTACTTCCCGTACAATACCATACACAGCATTTCTGGTCCACCGATGTAAGAGGTATTGAGGTGGGATTTCCTTGATGTCCAACAGGTTGAAAACTTTTAATATATGCCTGCAAAGCATACCTTCGAATTCGAACATCTGACAACTGCAACTTACACTTACAGCACTGAAGGTGACAGCATGCTTCTCATTCTCATTCCCATTCCCACATTTCCGCACCAAGTATCTGACGATGGTCTCTTCTTCATAAGTCTTTATTCCAGCATAGTTGTAACTTTGCATAAGTTCATTTTGAAATATTTTGAATATAGTGATTGTATAAAGCCTTCTGCATTGTTCTTCTATTGGTTCTTTCGTTTGTAGAAAAGCCTGCATGTTAAATGTGTTGTAATCTGCTTTACTTTCCTCCTCACGACGTTGCTCAAGGACTTGATTGTATCGTGAAACAAACTCTCCAAGTGATGTCTGGGCAGTTAAAGTTGTGCCAAAGAAGGATTCAACGCTTTCACCTAATGGGATGCCAGCAAAAAAGGCTCCACGTAAGTACAATGGAACCCAACTTTCACGTTTTTCATACATTTCTTTCAGCCAAACATTCTCCTTCAAACAATGTTTGTTGATAAGTGCACTCCACATGGTATTGAATTCAACATTTGTTTGACTCTGATAGACACACTTCTCATAATCATATCTGAATTCACTAGGCATTGACCTCAAAATCTCTAGTTCCTTGGCCTTAATCTGCCACATTGAAAATCGATGATGAGTCCTAGGAAAGACATGAGCAATTGCCTGTCGAATAGCCATGTCTTGATCAGCTATTATTGACTTTGGACGACGTCCAGACATTGCTTTAAGCCATGTTTGAAACAACCAAGTGAAAGACTCCTTAGAATCATTAGCTAATAAAGCACACCCCAAAAGCACCGGTTGCTTGTGGTGGTTAATTCCAACAAATGTTGCAAACGGTACCAGATAATTACTTTTCTTGTATGAAGTATCAAAAACAATGGCATCACCAAATTGACTGCATTGAAATCTAGACCTGCCATCTGCCCAGAAAATACTCATGCATCTGCCATTATCAACATCAACTGAATGAAAGAAACCAGTATCTTCTGCTTGTTTGGTTTGGAAATATTCGAAAAGCACACGATACCATTCACTGCCAATGTTGTTTTGCTTACTTCTTTTGAGAATGCTGCCGTTATTTACTTCAGCTAGATCCACCGAGTCCAGTCCATCAGTCTCATCATCTATGAATATCCTTGAAGCTGTAGAGATTTTCCTATTGATTCCATCTTGATCCTCAAGATCATGATTATGTTCTCTCAGGAGACGGTCCACTACCCAACTTCCAAATTCTTGTCTCTTTATCCTCATAAATGCACCACAACCTACCCTTGAAGGGTGCTGAAACCCTTCCTTGGAGCACACAAATCGCCGGGATGTAACTGAACCATCATTTTTTGAGCGAAATAACTGACCAATCCGAATTCTAAATCCTTTATTTTCAGCATAAGTTTGATAAAATAGGTATGCGTCATTAGCTGAATTGAATTCTAGGCCAACAGAAGGTTCGGCTATGCTTTCCCCTCCATCCCCAGCCTTTTTAAGGCGTTTGAAGTTGATGACGCCTGATGGGCATGGGCGTCCATCATCATCTCCTGCGAATGATTTGAATTTGGACCTCTGCGACAGAGTAACTGATCGTCTTGTAACTGCAATCTTACTCTGCTGTACAATAGGTGAACCTGAACCATTATCATCAGCAGATCCAAGCTCATGATTGTGATCCTTCTGGATTTGGTCAAGAACCCATTTTCCAGAATCACGTTTCTGTACCCTTATGAAAGCTGGACAACCTGTCCTCGAATTAAGCTGAAATCCCTCCTTCGAACAAACAAATCTTCTAGAAGAAACTGACCCATCAGTTCGTGAACGATACAGCTGACCAGTCCGAGTTTTGAATCCCATGCGTGTTGCATATTGGCTGTAAAAATCACGGGCATCATCTGCTGAATCAAACTCTAACCCCGCATGTGGTTCGACTGTAGACTCTCTGTCATCCTCGATATTGACATTATTGGCCACACGTAACATACCTAATGGGAATGCTTTCATAATCATGGTGTTCCCACACTCTTCCGTGTTAAGATCAGTAGCTAAACTGTGCCAAGACAGAAAACAAAAGATCACGGAAAATTCACATTTCAATTTAGGCACTATTCACCTAGCAGACATCAAAAATACTTCAACAGCTTCTTCAAACTAAAATTTGATCCAAATTTGGCTCAGCAAAGGCAGTAAACATAACATTTTTCGAAATTACATGAACGAACTAATACACAACATTTTTCAAAAGGCAGGAAAGGCAGTAAACATAACAGTGAATTAAAGAATACAAAAGAGGGAAAATATCATAAACGAACTAATACACAACATCTTTCGAAATCACATGATCTAACAACAACCAAGACCCAGCAACTTACGACAATTAAATTCAAAAAAAACATGTATCTTTTGATACCACATAAACAATGAAACTATCAAGTCACAAAATTAAAGAACTGAATTCAATACAAGAATTTTAGACAAAAATCAACAAAAATGAACAATGTGAATTAAAAATCAAAACTCACAAGCAAACGAATTGCTGCAAATCAAGCGAAAATCAAAGCTGCGAAATCCAAAATTTCGAAAGTGTTATCACCTTTGCATGCCCGGGAACTGAGCAGAGCCAGAACCTAAGCCCATCTCTGGAAAACCAAAACAATGAAATTACAGGATTTGAGAAAAATTATAGGGATTGAAGTTCTCGTTTTGGCGGGAAAATTGAAGGAAATCGCGAGAGAGAACACACCTTTTCGGTCTTCGGGAGTCGGACGCCCAATCTGTTCGTCTCGTACATCTGCGACCTCTTCGATTCTATCTGCCTGTTACTTTAGGGTTGACCAGTTTCGCACTTGTATATATATATATATATATATATACAAAAACATATATGTATATAATATATATATATATTGCGAGAGAGAGAGAGAGAGAGAGGTAGGCAGTAGACATTTTTCTATTGTGAATGGAGTAAACTTTTTAGCAAACAAAAGGAAGAAAAAAATTAAAAAATAAATAAATAAATATCGAGAAACAGTGGAATACCATCTCTTTCAAAATTCAACTATATGTTTTCCGAGTCATATTATATTTATAGCGGTTGATTTGGATGATTCGTATCAAATTGGATCCATCCCGTACATATACCGAATCCTTTGGTGTTATATTTTAAAAAGTAAAACCACATTTAACAATTAATATAAGGTAAGTATTTTTTTTAACTCCTACCAATATAAAGATTCATGTGTGTTTATTGAATATAAATTTTATATTATTATTTTTATTAGCTTTATAATATATTGAAATCGAGAGTCACACTGTAAATGTTATACTAAAATAATAATATTATTAAATAATATAAATTTAGTGGTTTGACACTCACACCTATAACATAAGGTATGTTGTGAGTCCTTATACTATAGGTTTACATATGTTTTCTTACTCAATCTTAGGAAAAAAAACAAGTGCTCAATTTAAATTTATAACTCACTTTTTAAATAACATGGATGTGAACAATAGTAGTATTGATCCACATATTATATCACTTTGCAAAATGAACAAATTTATTTATTTTTGTGAAAAAAAATGGAGGGAGTCCATGCTCTCAAAGTCTCAAACATTAATGGCAACGTGGCTGAACACGATAGGTTATACTATTGCCTCTAACATAGACCAGCCCCACACAATCGAAACCTAAGAGAATGAGTTTTTTTTTAAAAATAAAATAAAAGATCTAATATTAAGGGAAAAGGTTACAAAGGCACTGGGCGATCACCTATAACAACGGAATTCACCCAAATCGGGAACTCCTCTAACCAAAACCTATCAGACTAACTACATAACCCCAATTTAGCCAAACAATGAGCAGCCATATTGGCTCGCGTAGGAACAAAAGCCACATCAGTGACATCACATGAGGAGCCATCCAACAAAAGACTAATCTCTCGAATAAAAATTCCAATATTAGAACACGGGATAAGCCTAGAATTAACGATATTAACCACCGTCTGAGCATCTGACTCGATCAAACAAGGCCAGATACCTGTCTCTCGAGCAAAAAGCAAGCCCCTTGGTAATGCCAAAGCCTCAACAATTTGTGGAGAATACCTGGCCCCAACACTCTGAGAACTGGACGCTAAAACCTCACCATATGAATCTCTAATAATAATGCCAACACCCGCATTTCCAGATTCAGCATCAATAGCATCATCCGTGTTCACTTTGAACCTTCCCCGATTACGAGGGATCCATCTAGAGGTGTCCATCCCTCTCTCACCAGAAACCTTACTCTTCATAGTATTAGCTTTTCGGAAATCAGAGAGATAAGACATAGTCGAAGGCACCACATCATCATCATGAAAGGAAGCAGACTCATGCACCTTATCATTTCGTCGAAACCATGTCTTCCAAATAATCAAACACAGCAGGCCAATCTCATCCAGTAAAAGCTAGTTCTTACATAAAATAATGAAGTCAATAAATTTGAGTTTATTATTAACCTTAATCCCCTTCATAAAACTGCACATGGAATAGATTTTCTTCAGCGAAGGACAACACCATAGAGCATGAGAAGTGGTCTCTGGCCTATTATTGCACAAAGGGCACATATTATCCAAACTAATGCCACGGTTAGCCAAGTTAACTCTAGATGGGATCCAATTAAGGCAAGATCTCCATATAAACAGCCTCACCTTGCTAGGGATTTTGAGGTGCCACAAGAACTTCCACAATGACTCGCTAGATCCTATGCCTGAAGAGCTGGGATTAGACACTGAATCGTAACCAAAATGATAACCGCTCCTCACCGAATACGAACCCATCTTATCAAAATACCACATGAGAAAGTCAACAGAGGTCAAGTTGGACGAGGGAAGACTAATAATCAAGTCAGCTTCATCAGACCAGAACGACGCACGAATCAAGCTCTCGTTCCAGGCACCCGATGGTAGCTTCAGAATTTGCACTTTAGCTGCAACCCCCACGACCAGAAGAGACTGGACCTTGAAAGAAACCGGTTTTGGAAGCCACCGATCCTGGTAGATAGACAATGACGAACCATCTTTAATGTGCCAACCAGACTCTCTTTCAAGTAAATCTCTCCCCCATAAGAAGTTTTTCCACAAAAAGAAGCTAAACGTTGAATCCTCAGCTTTCAAAATTGAAGAGTTAGGAAAATAGCAAGCCTTGAAGACCATTGCGCTAGGGAATTAGGAAAAAACACGAGTCTCCAACACTGCTTAGCCAGTAGCGCTTGGTTGAAGGTAGAGAGATCCTGCAACCAAAGACCACTCATATCTTTACTACGACACAACTTCTTACAGGCACCCCAATGGATTTTCCTCCTCTTCTCATCTGAACCCCACCAAAACTGAGCACTAAGACGATGGAGATCATTAATCAGACCTTTAAGTAGCCTAAACTAAGACACAGAATACGTAGGGATCGACTGGATAACCGCTTTCAACAGAACTTCTTTACCCCCTACTAAGAAGAGCTTGCTCTGCTAACCTTTAATTATATCCCAAACACGGTCCCTGATATTAACAAATAATTCTTTTTTACTCTCCCCTCAAAATTCAAAAGACCTAAATACAACTCAAAACAGGGAACTAACTGAACACCGATAATCCTGGCAAGCCGAACCGTTTTACTACAAAGCACCTTCTTATTAACACACATCGCTGATTTCTGGAAATTGACTACCTGACCCGAAACACAAGCATAGAAATCCAACACCTTTTTAATAGTCTGACAATCATTCTCATTTGCACGCGTGAAGATCATACTATCATTAGCAAAAAAGAGATGTGTAATCTTAGGCCCTATTTGGTTATAACAAAAACCAAAAATATATCATCTGTCATCAGCTGAGGGAATCAAACGAGAGAGGCATTTAACACAAACAAGGAATAAGTATGGAGACAAAGAGTCCATCTGACGCAAGCCTCTTGAAGGTTTTAGAAAACCACAGACCGTCCCATTCATGAGGAACGAGAAAGAAAAGGACTTAACACAGCTTCTGATACAATCAGCCCACAAATTGGAGAACCAAAGACGAGTCATCATACCAGCTAAAAAATCCCACTATACTCTATCGTAGGCTTTAGACATATCTAGCTTCAAAGCCATTGCCCATTGCGTATGTAGACATAGAAAAATCCATAATTAATTTGGGTTGTCGAGGTAGGCACTGGCAACCTGTAGAACAAACAGAAAAATAACGATCGTCGAACCACAGAGGAGAGTGGTCCCTTTAGAGGACTCTCCGACGCTCAAGTCAGCACGGTGACAAGTGGATAGACAAAAAGAGGAAGAATATACTAAGATTTATAAACAAACTGTAGGTCTACGTAGGATGTAGAATAGAAGATGATGGAACCTGTGGTTAGCTAGCGAGGGGGTTGATGTAGTCCAACCTGGAGATATTTGAGGTGATTGTTGATGAGGTCGACATTGAGGAGGGGTCGATATGAGGAGGTTGACATAGACATACTTGGAGAAGGTCAATATGATGAGGTCGACATGAACCTACTTGGAGAAGATCGATATGAGTAGGTTGACATAGACCTACATAGAGATGGTCGATATGAGGTTGTCAACATAGACATACTTGGAAAAGGTCAATATAAGGAGGTCGATATGAGGAGGTCGACATAGACCTACCTAGAGATGGTCGATATGAGGATGTCGACATAGACCTACCTGGAGATGGTCGATATAAGGAGGTCGACATAGACCTACTTGGAGATAGAAGATGTGATGAGGTCGACATGGACCAACTTAGAGATAGGAGATGTGATCGTCGAAGAGGTCACTAGATTGTGTTGAACGAGGGCATGCACGCTGATGACAGTTCATCAATATGGTGAATTGCGGAGCTATTGCTTGCTCCCAAACTTAGAGATTTCATCCCCCATGTGAATGAGAGATGGTTGCTATTTATAGGAAGAAGGCAGTGAGCCAACAGCTAGCTCATTTAATAACAATAAAGTAGACGCTATAGAGTTTATGGCATTTGATGTAGACGTTATAGTCTTACTGATGGAAGATTTTCCAACGGTTTAACCTGGTCTAAGTTTGACTTTAACTTAGACTTAGACTTATACGGGTCCCTTATTGGGCCTTTATCCAGTTGTTTTGGGACAAGCTTATGATTGGGCCTATTGAGATTGAACCTCTACTGGGTGGAGACCTAGCGCCTAGTGCCTAGCGCCTAGGACGATTAGTCGGCGATTAATCGGGGATTAATCCGAAAATACAATTACAAACAAATCCAATTAGAACTCCAAAGAAAATTATTTCCAACAAATTCTTTCCAAATCCAATCATAAACCAATCCAAATCCCCAATCACCCATCCAAGATTCCAAATGTAATCACAAACCAATCCAAATCCAAACATAAAGACACAATCAAATCAAAATGACAAATTCCAAGTTCTAAAATCTGACAAGCATCAAAAAGTTAACAATATTCAAAATGTAAATTATAAAACAAGAAATGAAGAAACTATACAAGTTTCTTAGTCTCTGTCTCCTCCTCCAAGGATATCGGCACACTCTTCATCAGACCCAAACTGAACTTCAATTTCCTCATCCGTATCATCATCCGTGTGGACATTTAGTCCATCTTAGCTCATCAGGCGGTCCACTTGTAAAACCCGCGTACAAGCCAACTTCAAGCCCAAATAAAAGCCTAGAATGAAGATCCAATAATGAGAACAAAATCAATTGCTGCAACCAATCAAATTGATTATAATTAAAACGGTTTCGTTTTGATTGTTATCAAGTATCAGATAACATGCTGAGTCAATAATGAAATATGAAGTGGCAAGTTACAATTGGCTCTGCTGGATTACAACTACACCTGGTGATAAGGCTATATAACAAGAAAAAGAATGGGATGGGTTATAATCTCATTTTTCTCAGAATTCGTTAGGTCTTGTATAATATTTCTCTCTCTTGAAAAGTTGTTTGAGTGAATTTTTTGTTGATTTCTTGTGAAATCAAGTGATTGTAAAGTGAGATTAGAGTGTATTTTGTTGGGGTTATCTACTGTGAAGTGTTGTTGGCTGTGATTATTTCACTGAAAGTGAAGGATTGAGTTCGATTTACCTGGTAGTCAAAGATTAGGTTTTTTTTTCTTCTTTGGGATTTATGGGTTTGTTTTAAACAGGCTAGCGCGGGGTCAACGGCTTTGACCACCGCCTGGCTGCCTAGCCGATTAGTCACCACCGTGAACGAGTAGTCGGAAACCACGGAATGTGGCCGATTTTGGCATTTTCACCTCAGTTGCTAGCCGTCTAAAGGAATTGAAGCAATTAGTTGGCCTAGGCGGCCGATTACTAGAACACTGGTCCTTAGTGATATGAGGAATACTAAATACACTCCCCCAACACACACTCTCAATCCACTCTCGCTTGCTTCTTTTACAAGTGTCAATATTTTACTTTTTGATATGAAAGTTGAGCTATAATAAATGGTTTGTCTGCTCATATTATTTACAACTCAAACAAAACATTCTCTCCCCAAATTGGCCTTTTACTTTTTACCAACTATATTTTATAATATCTTTTATCTAATTTAAAAAAAAATATTTTTAAATGTGTATATGTGTGTGTGTGTGTGTATAATGATTTTTACAATCAATTTTTTTCATATTAAATAAATGTTGAATGAAATAAAGGGAAATATAATTTTTTTAAAAGTTATTATGTTTTTTAAAGGAGAATAAATGACGTTTAGAAGTAATAAAAATAACTCAAAGTATTTCATTGAGAATTAGATGAAATAGATTGCAAATCATATTTAGCATAAATTATGTTTTTTTAAGGAATATAAATGATGTTTCGGAGTAAAAAAAAACTCAATTTAAAAAAAATGACAAAAGGATTTTTGAGAAAAATCAAATATTTTTTTATATCTAAAAAAAGAAAAGAAAAGAATTAAATGAAAGAAATTACAAATTATAATTAATAAAAAAAAGCAATTTGGAAAAAGAATATTTTGTTTGAATTATAAATAATATGAATAGACAAACCATTTATTATGGTTCACATTCATATCAAAAAGTAAATATTGACACTTGTCCATAAAAAAAGATAATGGATTGAGAGTAGAGATGGACGTGGGGGCCCAATGGGTAGGGGGAGGTACCCCCACCCCCACCCCCATTCATCAACCTTACCCCCACTACCTCCCCCAAAGCCCATTTGGGGGACTGGGGGTGGGGGCGTTTTGGGGGGGGGGCCCACATCCAAACCCCATTCCCCCATTTTTTTATATTCAATTTTTAATTTTTAATTTTTAATTTCCATTCTGAAAATTAGAATTCGAAATTTTGAATCCGGTTATTCAAATCTCTAGTTTGACACTATTAAAATATTCAATCTAAAAAGTAATCAAAATATTCTTTCTAAAATATATAATTAGTTTTAAAAAATCCAAAATAAATACAAATACTCATGTACTAAATACTAACTGGTAACTACTAACCCAGGTTAATATTATAATATATTAGTTTTTTTTTATTGTTAAAACTTTAGATATAAATTATAATAAAAAACAATATATATATATATAGTCATTATCAAGTGAGGTATACCTTACTTTAATTTTGGTAAGGACTTTGATGAAATCACATCAATTTTTATGAATTTTGATTTGAATTTTTGTATGGATGATAAGTTCATTGAAATTTACTTATGATTTAAATTTGAGAATTTTTCAAGTACTAGAACTATTTTTTTTGAATTTTCCTATATTTCACTCATTTTTTCAATGCCTTTATATTTAACAAAATCAGGATAAATAGTTCTAATACTTGAAAAATTCTCAAATTTGATTAATAGGTAGATTTCAATGAACTTATTATCCACACAAAAAATCAAATCAAAATTCATAAAAATCAATGTAATTTCATCAAAGTTCTTACCGAATTAAAATAAAATATACATTACTTGATAATTATTTTATATATATATATATATATATATATATATATATATATATATATGGGGGTGGAGAGGGGAATGAGTTTGGGAGATATCCCCCCACCACCTCCCCCATTTATGAAATTGAGATCAAGTTTGCCCTTATCACCACCCCTGAATTCCATTGGAGGTAAAATTTACCCTCGGGCCCATGGGAAAACGCCCGTATGTAATTGAGAGAGAATGTTGGGAGAAGGTATTTAACATTCCTCTTGTTTAATTTAATTTATTTTTTTTATTCAACCAGAAAAAGCACAGAACACATTACACAGACTTCTCAGCCTCAAGAACATCACTGATAAAACTAGAAGATTCCTCCATCCAGAACGTATCATCAACACCACCTAACACATAATTAGCGAGGTCTCTAGCAGCTTTGTTAACCGATGCAGGGACATGGCAAAACAACAGGCCATGAAAACAAACAGACAGCTGAAGGATATTCATGAGAATAGCACCAAAACTATCAATTATTGTCCAATTTTGTTTTGTTTAACTCATGTCCCAACACCGAAGAAGCTTGGCCTCACAGACGCCCGCCTCTGCTACGAGCTCCTCCCGCCTCCGTCCTTGAACGACGCCAACACAGTCAGCGGGGTTGCCATCAAGGCCGTGCCTCCGTTCACCTCCGGCGCCATTGTTGACCCTACTTCGCCGGAAAATTTTCTCTTATCTCTCTATCCCTCCCCGATCTGATCCCTCACCAGTCACCACCACCACCCCCATTCCTCTGTCACTCTCACATCCAACTCTGCCAAGATCCGAGCTTGAAAACTTCCAAATCAGTTGCATAGTTATCGTTGTTGTTGTAGGCATCGGCCTTTTTGTGTTCTTATGGCTGTGAATCTTCTTCTTGTTGTCGATGTTCTAGTTGTAACTGATCTTGTGTCTTCTATTTGCTTGGTGGCTTGATTTAGCTCTACTAAGTATTTGACAAAAAATTTCAGATTAGAGTCTTTGATTATTATTTTTTTACCCTAGTAAAAATAAAAATAGAAAGGAAAACTACAGTATTAGTATTTTAAAGGTATGCGGGTCTTCGGTTCGGGTTCTCTCTGCTTAAGACCCGTTGGTCCAGATCCGAATCCAAACTCGAAAATTTTTATGGGTTTGGAACTCTGGATCCGGGCTGGGTCTAAATATTTTTAGCGGGTCTGGATGTGAATCTAGTAAGACCCGAACCGAAACCGATCCATTATCATCCCTAAGTGAGATCCACAGCAGTTTGCAGCAGCCTCTCTCTTCTTGAGTTCTGGTGTCGCTTACTGTACTTGAAATCAACCGGTGTGTTTCGTCGAAATGATTATCAGAGCCGTTCAAATATCCAATTCACCATGAAAATCTATTGATTCAATTTTCATAGCCAAGGTTCCAACTTTACAATTCTGGTACAATCTTCAAATCTCACCTCTGTAAGTCCATGTATGCAATTTTTTTTTCTTTTAAAGCTCCCCTTTTTTTGGCAAAAGTTTTGTTCGTTGTGTTTCTATATTTCGTTTTTAGTCCAATAGCAAAAACCCCATTAACGAAAAGTAGAGAAAAACCAGTAATATTTCATGGGTAGAGCTCCATCATCTGTTTTAACCATCCTTCGCCAAAACCCTCGTGCTCGTCAAACCCAAATCAGGAATCTAACGGTTGAAACCAGAGATACTGATTATAGTAAAAACAAACAACACTACACAGATATTGCAAAACAAGTTTGCAGGATTGTTAGAACCAAACCCAGTTGGGAGCAGACTCTCCTCTCAGATTTCCCTTCTTTCAATTTCAATGATCCTATGTTTTTCAGTGAGGTTTTGAAGCACCAAAACAATGTGCTTTTCACGTTCCGTATCTATATCTGGTTGCACTCCAATTACGGTTTTTCACCCGATTTAGACTCTTGTAATGCGCTTTTTGATTCTCTTGTTAAGGTCAAGGCGTGTAAGGCGGCAATGTATTTTCTTGATAATACTGGTTTTAGTCCTAATCCAAGTTCTTTAGAGTGTTATATAAGATGTCTTTGTAAGGTTGGGCTGATTGAAGAAGCATTGGATGTGTTTTCGAAGTTGAAAGAAATAGGAGTTAAGGGTTCGATAAAGACGTGGAATTCGGTGTTATGGTGTTGTATTAAGGTTGATAGGACTGATCTTGTGTGGAAACTGTATCAAGATATGATTGAATCTGGTGTTGTGGTGGATGTTGATGCTGAGACCGTAGGGAATTTAATTCAAGCATTTTGCATAGATGGGAAAGTTTCTAAAGGTTATGAGCTTCTTCAACAGGCTTTGGAAGAAGGGTTGGAGCCTGGACTTGTCACTTTCGACAGATTGATATCTGGGTTTTGTAAAGAGAAGAATTTTGACAGAGTATCCGAACTACTCCACACAATGATAGCAATAAACCAATATCCGGATATCTATACATATGGGGAAGTCATTAAAGGGCTTTGCGATAGTGGAAAGGGGCTTGAAGGTTATCGGGTTTTTAATGATCTCAAGGAGAGAGGGTATGCACCAGATAGGGTCATGTATTCAATAATGATCAATGGTCTATGTAAGATGGAATTGCTTGGGGATGCTAGGAAGCTTTGGTTTGAGATGATTAATAAGGGAATTCTTCCTAATGATTATACTTACACTGCTCTGATTCGTGGGTATTGTAAAATCGGTAATCTTGAAGAGGCCAAAGAGCTGCACAAGGAGATGTGCGGTAAAGGATATGGAGAAACCACACTGAGTTACAACATTATGATTGCAGGGTTGTGCCTACATAGAGAGACAGATGAGGCTTATCGGTTGTTTGGGGAGATGACCCAGAAGGGTGTTGCTCACGATGTAATCACTTATAACACTTTGATTCGGGGATTTTGCAAGAAAGGGAAGATTGCTGCTGGTACAAACTTGCTTAAAGAACTCTTGGCTCGGGGTCTGCAGCCATCAACCAACTCTTATACCCCCCTTATTGAAAAGCTATGTGAGATGGGAGATGTGCAGGAAGCGAAAAGTTGGTGGAATGATATGTGTAACAGGGATCTAAAGCCACTGGTCCGCACACACGGTTATCTCATCACTGGGCTGTGTGAGCAAGGTTTTGTCACAGAGGGGATGCAACAGTTAAATGAGATGCTGAATAGTAAACTGAAACCACAAAAAGGCACTTTGGAGAGACTGGTTCTGTGGTTATCACGAGCTGATAGCTTTGATGATTCTTTACTTGTTATAGAATTAATGTTTAGGTTAGGTTACACACCCAACAAAGGTATATACCGCCCTCTGGTTACCAAACTTTGCAGAGAGAATTCCAATTTTGTTGAAACTTGTCTAGGTGACATCCTAGAAAGAAACTAAGCAGAGCTTTTTTTTTTCTTTTTTACAATTTGATTGTTTGTAACTTATGTACCCCATTCACAAAGAAGATCATTTGGAATCTCATCTTCATTCCAGGAATGATAATAATATTTTGCAGCATTGTTCTATAGACCTTGTAATTTTGAATGTTATGAAGAAACCGATGAATTTTTCTCATCGATGTTGTTGAACCGATGGTAGATGGTGATTTCTGGATCCAGAGCTTAATTACATGTAATTGAGTGTGAATTGTTATGGGGTCAGAGAACAATCAAACAGACATGTGTGACTGGTGCTTCAAGTGGCATTTGGATTCAATTATGACCATGTTTACAACCTGTCATGACAGCTCCCATGGAATATTAAAACCCTCCAAGCTTTTTATACTGGCCTATGGGTTTATGTTTCTCCAGAGTCCGAGACTTTGAAATTTTTTGGAAATCCAAAGTCAATTTATCAATTTTTTTTCCATGCACAGTTTTCATAGAAATTAACACCAAGGAAAAAAAAAAAACACATCGTCCCCTTTTAGATTTGCTTAAGCGACCGACAAGATTAAAACACTGCACTACAGCATTAAGAAAGTCAATGACTTGTGGGTCCCACTTCACTCGCATTAAAATCCAACGGTTATGCGGTTGTCATTGACAGTCTTACCCAAACCCAGCAGTCACACTATCATAGAATATTACCTTTCAACAACAACCTCCACCACCAAACCCTCCCTTTTATATAAGTAATTAAATTCGCTGATTAAATCGAAGAAAAGAAATCCCAAAAAAAAACAAAAAACCTAAAAAAAAAAAAAAACGAGAGAAGAAGATGTTCGGATACGAGAGCGTGAGAAGCAAAGAAGGAGATAGCAAATATGGTGGGGCGGAGGTGGACCTTGAGGGAGGAGAAGGGGCGGCTCTATACCCTGGCCTCAGCCACGGCGAGAATATCCTCCGTTGGGCCTTTATTCGCAAGGTCTACGGCATCCTCACCGCTCAGATCCTCCTCACCACCGTCGTCTCCGCCGCTACCTTCTTTTACTCCCCCATCAACGATCTCCTCCGCGGCAACTCCGGCCTTCTTCTCCTCTTCTGCATCCTCCCCTTCGTCCGTACGTTATCCTTCTGCCCTTAATATATATTTTTTCCTGCTAAACAATTTTTTTTGTGTGTGATTGTTTTGTGTTTTGATTGAAATTGGGATCTTAAAATGAAATTAGATGATGCGAATTGTATTGACCAAGTGATAGAATTGCTTCCTTTTGTACGGTAGTGGTTGACCATATGAATATTTGCCTTGTTTTGCGTCTTAATATGATGGTTGGAAACGGAGCTTTTGTTTCTGGGGATCTTTTGATTTCCCGTTGTGAATTGTTGATTATTTATATATGTTTTTGTTACTCTAATTGAATTTCATTCAGATAATAATTTACTTGGTTGAATTTCTGATATAATTTGTGGTTTCCTTAGGAACTTACCGCTATATAATTTGAATCTGTTTCGTTTTCGCCTTTTACCTGAAAAATGATATTTCTTGCATATGAGGATAATTATATTACAGAATGTCTTGACACATAGAATGCATTGAATATGTTTGATGATGCGTTAACTTTATAAGTTATCCGTTGTATGTCAATCGTTTTGAATATGTTTGCTGACATTGATATACTTTTAACATGATAAGCTTAAACTCCATGCAGTGTTGTGGCCGTTGCATATGTATCACCAGAAGCACCCTTTGAACTTGATCATCCTTGGTCTATTCACTGTGTCGTTGAGTCTTCCTGTTGCCGTAAGCTGTGCTAATACTGATGGTGAGTATCTTTCTTCTCCTATGTTTATGTACTTTTGTTGACAATTATCTGTTTCGTGACAATTCATATCTCTTCTTAAATTTATAATTATGACCTGTTTATGTTTATTCATTGGGGATTTTCAGGTAGGATTGTGCTTGAAGCATTGATTCTAACCTCAGCTGTGGTTTGCGGTTTAACTGGGTACACTTTCTGGGCCTCTAAGAAGGGCAAGGACTTCAGTTTCCTTGGACCAATTCTATTCACCAGCCTCCTTGTCCTTATCCTGACTAGCTTCATGCAGGTCAGAGACTTTTTTTTTTTGCCTGTTAAATTGCCTTAAATTACTAGCTAGCACACATGCATTGTTCGGCATATATACCTGATATTTATACTACTTGGTGCTTATATACATTTTTTTCTTAATAATCCAGATGTTTTTCCCTCTTGGCCCTACTTCTGTAGCTGTTTATGGTGGAATTAGTGCCGTTGTTTTCTGTGGATACATAGTTTATGACACTGATAACCTGATCAAGCGCTTCACATATGATGATTATATTTTGGCCTCTGCTACTCTTTATTTGGACATTCTGAATCTGTTCATCACCATCCTGCGGGTGCTGAGACAAGCAGACAGTTAGTTGTGTACAGCGTCTCCCAACAACCTAGGTTGGCATGGAATCACCATATGATGCCCAGTTTATGTGTTGATTTAAACTAAAATGAAGATTGAACGATTTTATTGAGGATATATCCGATATAGTACATGTTCTCAAATACTCTTGTATCAGTGTTATTTGAACCAAGTGTGGTAAATAGATTTATTAATTGCAACTTTTTCCCCATTTTGTGTTGCTTTTCTTTTCACATTTGAATTTTTTTCTTTTTCGATAATCCTGCAAAGTAGCCGTCATCACCGGTTGAAATGGCATGGTTTCTTGATTGGTTTGGGGTTGCACTTTAGGTATTTAAATTTGATGTTGGATGAATTGCTTGTTCTGATCAACATTGCAGCAGCCTTGGGTATTATATTGAGTAGTTTTTTTTTAATTGATCGGTTCAATCTGGCTTCAATTGTTTAGAGTGAGAAAGGCTATTCGCTTTCCATTCTGGGCAGTGGTTCTGGCAATCGCTTTTCTGGTTGCCAAGCCACGATTCTGGAATGCCACTGAAAATTCATTGGCATTGCTTTACTTCTTCAACAACGCATTTACCCTTCAATTTCTTGCTTGAAGTTCATCACCCCTGGAAATCTACAAACATATTATTTGACTGCTGGAAGAATTTTGAACCAGAGTGGAGATGTTTTGAATGCATTTTAGCAAATGAATTGATTTATCAACTCACAAGTCACAAGATCTTGAATGATTGTTAAAAAGAAGTTCCGAAAGCAGCAGATGTTTGCATTATCATAATATAAGAAGGTATTTCAATTAATTTGACATGTACATCTCAAGAAACTTATATACAAATTCCCAAGATTATTTGCCTATAACTTAATTAGAAATAATCATCTCAAGAAACGCTATACACAAATTCCCAAAGATTATTTGCTATAACTTAATTACAAATAATCATCTGGTTTAAAATTCCTTTGCACCGACATTTGATGCTACAGTCAAATTTTATAGCAATCGATGCAATTGATATTCCTTGAATGTCTTAGAATGTCACATCACTTATTTATACACAATAAACAAAATGATTTTTGGATAACCAATAATGACGTAAAATATCACTAATATCTTTAAAATATCAAAGATATATTTAATCTGTATTTTTGAAATATAAAAAATATCAGAAATATTACCGATATTACTTCCCAAATGGTAAGATTGGTTAGATTATTTCCCAAAAATAATAATTAATATGAATAAAATCATTGTTTTTTATTACCAGATGCATTTTAGTCGAAAAAAAAAATATTTAATAGAAAAGTATAACGTTATATTACAATGAAAAACTATACATGATTATTATTTAACAAATTCATAATTCGAAAGATAAAGTTAGCTTGAACCCTAGCATATCGTTTTTCCATCTTTTTCTTCAGCATTTTGAAAATCTCCGATGCTATTGTGGGTTGAGAAAAAATTAGATGATACGTAGGATGGACATCCACTTTGTTAAAAAATTCATCTCCAATACAACCTCTCTAGTACAACTTCAAGCTGAGGTTGACAACTTTTTTTTGAATGCTGTCAACATGACTCTATGCTTTCAGACGGTCTGATGGACAACCATCTTGTTGACCCAGTCAGCAAATCACTCTTGTCTTCTATTTTGTTTTATTCAACAGTTTTAAATACATTTAAGGAGACCAATAATAAATTGACATGTCATTAAAAACATTTATTTTACAAGTGAAGCATTGAGACCATTTTTCATTTGGATATCTATTAAGTTAGTTATATACCACATAGGAAGCAATTGGCTTGACAATGATGATATATCACCATTTTTTTCAAATACAAACTACATTACCATTTGAGATTATCTAAATCTAAATGATGGTTGTTTCACATGAAAGTCACAGACAATGATAACAGCTGATGAGGTCTCGATTCGTTTTTAAAATTTGAATCATAGTCGCCTTGACAAGTACCATGTGAGGTTATTACTTTTCTCAATATTTGCTACTACTTTTTTTATATCAACCATTGCATACCCACTCTTTATCTATAAGCCTAAAGGTGGACGGATCATGAGTGTCATTTTAAAACCATGTCGTGTACTTGGCTTTTTATATTTCGACTCGGATGCTAGCATATTTTGTACGTAATTGAGAGAAAAATATAGTAATATTGTACTATTGTTTTTATTTTTATTTTTTTATGTTAATATATTTGTATTTGAATTTTAAGTATTATGTCCATATGGAAGCTTATCATTAAAATATATCCAATGTGATATATATATATATATATATATATATATATATATTCAATGAGTTGCACTTTTATTGTTTTCGTTAATGTTGTTTTTGTTATTTCTCTTTGAATATGTTATCTCTGTGTTTATAAGACATATTTAGAGTTGGAGTTTTTATGAGGAAGTGTCTTGGTTTTTCTTTTATGAAAGATTATCCGTCTTCAGTTTTTCTATAAGGATTTTAGGGATAATAATAATAACCTGAGAACTTCTCTTTACATACGAAAATATAGAATAACTAAAGTGTTTAATAGAAATGACTATATGTTTTTAAATAGCTTGAAGAATAACTAAAGTGGATATTTTGAATGCATATTAGCAAATGAATTGATTTATGAAATCAACAAGATCTGGAAAGATTGTTAAAAATCCAAAAGCAGTAGATGTTTACAATATCATAATAATAAAGTATTTCAACTAATTTGACATAATATCGAAAACAGTGATTATAAATCTGAAGAAATGTATTTACAAATGTCCAAAGATTATTTGTTATAACTTAATTAATTACAAACAACCATCTGGCTTAACCAAGCCAAGTGCCTCCCCCATGACATTAGTGCAAGACGATTGAGCCTCTTGCTTCAAATATTTCAAATTCACATTTTGCAATTTAATCCCTTTGCATGGATATTTGACGCTACAGTCAAATTTTATAGCAATTGGTTCGATTGATACCTCGAATGTCTTGGAATGTCACATCACTTTTTGTATACCAGACACCTTGTATCGATAAATAAAATGAAAATAAAGTTAGTTAATAAATCTATTGTTATCGGATAGCCAATAAAGAAGTAAAATATCACTAATATCTTTAAAATATCTAAGATATTTTAAAATATTTTAAAATATAAAAAATATCTGAAATATTAGATATTTGCTTCCCTAATAGTAAGATGGTTAGATAAAGATAAAATGAAACATTTAGGAGATGTTTTACCTGACCAGGACAATTGAGGTCATGAGGACAATAGCTTTGGTCAATGACAATGGGATTTTCGACATAATACATAAAAGCTCCAATGAATTGAACACCTTGAACAAAACCATTGCTGGGCCTGGCCCATGTTTTTATTCTCAGGCCATTTTGGGTACCTATGAAAGTTGCGTTTTTGACTGTCACATTTTGGACTCCATCTTCCTTCATATCTTGGCCCAAGCTTCCAATACTGAAAACCAAGAAGTGACAATTAAGTGAATTTTTCTTGTAGTGTCCGTACAATGAATCAACAAATGAATTACTTTTACATTTTATTACCTGATGCCATGGCCGGGGCCGCATGTCACACGTTCAATCCACAAGTTGGTGGTGCCGGGACCAACTGAAATGCAATTGTCCCCGGTTTTCATGACGGAGTTTACGATTGTTACATTTGTTGATTCTTCGACATGGATACCGTCTGTATTAGGGCTTTCACCAGAAGCTATGACCTTAACTCCTTCGATGTTCACATTTTGACAACCATCGATCACAATGTGGTACAATTGACTGTTTAACGATAATAGACCATTGATCCTGATGTTGGTGGAATTAGTAATTCTCAACGTCTACGATAACAAATAACAAAATCAAATTTTCATATATATAAAGTTTCATTAAAGAGAAAAAAAATAAATAAATGAAATGTAATTAATAATTTAATACCGTGGCTCCATCGGGACAATTGGTGGCTGCTTCAGCCTTGCAAGCCCACAAGGCTGATCCTTTAGCATCAAATGCTCCACCGATTATGGAAACTCTATTAACTCTATCAAAGCTAACCCAATTCTTAAATTGACCTAGCACATCATAATCAGCCGGAGCAATCAGTGTTCCGTCAATCCGTAACGTAATTTCCGAGCTTTTGCAGTCACCATTGAAGGTCACAGAGCCAAGAAAATACCTTCCTTTGGGTACATAGATCTGGTTGGTCCAGTGGAGGCACAAGCTGCAGACCATGCACTGATAAATGCTTGTGTGGAGTCTGTTACACCATTGCCTCTGGCTCCAA